>CAUZXS010004119.1:0-7500 GCA_963585895.1 Sepioteuthis lessoniana
AATCAGTTACAGAGCTCAAACAACTACAACTACTAAAATGCAAAGAAACAATACAGATAGCGACATTTAACGTAAGAACCTTCAACAGAATAGGACAACTACCAGAGCTAACTGCATCGGCCGTAGAACATAAGGTAGACATAATATGCATACAAGAACACAGTTACACGCACAACGAAGATATCAAATATCACGAAAGTGGCAATGGATTGATTCTAGCCACTGTATCGGCATGGAAAAACTCTGTCAATGCCATAGTAGGAGGGGTAGGAATTCTTATAGGACCTAGAGCGTTAAAAACACTTAATAGTATTGAGAGAATACAACCTAGGATGATGGCAGCTATGTTTAATGGAAACCCAAAAGCAACAATCATCTCCTGCTACAGCCCTACCAACGTTAGTGAAGAAACTGAACTCGTCGACTTCTACGACGAGCTATCCTCTCTAGTGCGTAGCATTCCGAAACACAACGTGCTAGTCATTTGCGGAGACATAAATGCCCAAATAGGGAAAAACGGACACAACATATACAACCTACATAACACGTCAAATAGGAATGGACAACATCTAACAGATTTCATGATAGAAAATAGATTAACATGCCTCAATACAAACTACCAAAAAAGGGAGGGCAAACTATGGACATACACGTACGCAAACAATACTAAAGCTCAGATAGACTACGTCCTTATAAACGAGAAATGGAAAAATAGCGCAATCAATTGCGAGGCTTACTCCTCTTTTGAGGGTATGTCCTCCGATCATCTAATAGTCACGGCAAAAATACGACTATGCCTACGAAAAAACGCCACACGAACAGCGACCACCAAACACTATGACTGGGCCCTTCTCAACAACAGAGATATAAGAGATAAATATGTAGTAGAATTGAGCAACAGATTCGAGACACTACAAGAGAAGACGGAAAAAGTACCCCAAATGACGAATATGAGAATTTCGTCAATACGCACCGCGAGGCGGCAGCGAAGTGTATTCCAACAAAACCTAGAACTAAACATAGAGTCCCATGGGAGCGGTGAGAGAAAAACGAGCACACGTGAAAACAGCCTCCAAAAGCTATAGGAAGAACCCAACAAACACAAATGCCCGAAAACTAAAAACGGCACAATATCAATTAGCAGGCATATATATATAAAGGAACAGACAGAATACATACAAAATCAGATTGATAAGATTAGAAACTCAGTGGAAGATAGGCAATCTAGGATAGCATGGCAAACAATAAATGAAGTGAGCAGAAGGAAGAGAACAGTCAAAGCAAAACTGAAAGCTGCAAACCAACAGGAAAGAATAAGACAGTGGAAACAGCATATCGAAAACCTACTAGGAAACCCACAGAAAGTAACGCATGAACCAATCACCAGAATAATTAGTAAGCAATTGGACATTAAACTAGGACCGTTCACTCAAGAACTCCACTCAGTTCTTAGAAAAATTAAAAATCGGAAAGCTGCAGGGCTTGACGAGATTTCCGCAGAAGTATGGAAGACCAGACAATTCGACGACATACTGCTCCGACACTACAACGCAGTATATAATCAAAATCCGATAGACAGATGGATGAAGGGATGTATCCTCCTCTTCCCTAAAAAGGGTGACCTCGGATTAGCCAATAACTACCGAGGTATAACACTTACATCCATAGCAGCCAAAATCTACAATGCCCTACTACGAAACTGGATAGAACCCAAAATAGACAACATCCTTAGGAAAAACAAAAATGGCTTCCGACGAAATAGATCCACGACCTCTCAAATATTAACCATCCGTAGAATCCTAGAGGGCGTACGGGCAAAAAACATACAAGCGACATTACTATTTGTCGACTTTACCAAGGCCTTTGATTCCATTCACAGAGGAAAGATGGAATAAATCCGACTAGCATACAGCCTACCTAAAGAAACCGTAGCAGCAAAAACGATTCTCTATAGAAACACCAAAGTGAAAGTACGTTCACCAGATGGAGACACAGAATACTTCGACATTGTAGCAGGAGTACTACAAGAGACACGCTAGCCCCATACCTCTTTATCATCTGTCTAGATTACGTGCTTAGAACATCGATTTATAAAATCAGAGAAAACAGCTTCGAGCTGACAAAAAAAAAAAAAAGAAGAAGACACCCCGCAACAACAATTACCGACACCGACTACGCCGATGACATAGTGATATTGGCAAATACACCCAACCAAGCTGAAACACTACTGCATAGTTTGGAACGAGCCACCGCAGGCTCCATGTCAATGCACACAAAATAGAATATATGTGCTATAATGAAACAGGCGACATCACCACACATGATGGAACCCCTCTTAAACTAGTAGACAAATTCACCTACCTAGGAAGCAGCGTATCATCAACAGAAAAGGACATCGACACGTGGCCAACGAAGGCATGAACAGCTATCGATAGGCTATCGATCATATGGAAATCAGCCCTGACCGATAAAATGAAACGCAGTTTCTTCCAGGCAGCGGTCGTATCGATACTGCTGTATGGATGCACCACTTGGACGCTAACTAAACGGCTGGAGAAGAAGCTAGACGGCAATTACACAAGAATGTTGCGAGCAATATTGAACAAGTCCTGGCGGCAACACCCCACAAGGCACCAACTATACGGCCACCTGCCTCCCATCACGAAAACTATCCAAGTTAGACGAACCAGACATGCAGGTCACTGCTGGAGAAGCAGGGATGAGCTCATAAGTGATGTACCCCTATGGACCCACACATATGGCCGGGTAAAAGCAGGACGACCAGCTCTAACATACATCCAGCAGCTATGTGAGGATACGGAATGTAGCCCTGAAGACCTGCCAGAGGTGATGAACGATAGGGAGAAGAGGCGAGAGAGGGTCAGTGATATCTGTGCCTGTGGCACGACATGAGGATGATGATATATATATATATATAATTATATATATACTCAAATAGACATACCCATATATACAGGGTGGAACGATAAAATTGTCTCCCGAGAAAATACGACATGATTTCATTTCTCTTAAAAGAAAACCGGTTTTCTTTTTTTTGTTGTTGACCACATACTAGTTGGCTAGTTATGTATAAATCACAAGAGCGATAGGAGCCTTCTATCGTGTCTGAAAGGGATACAATGTTCAACGAGCGAGATCAGAGATGCACTGCTGTACAACCTACCGATCCAAGTTATGACAACCAGACCATTGCCAGCACCCTCAAAATGAAAATCTGGATTGCTACGAATAACAGGGATGTGCCCAGGGTGATGAAAAGAAAGTTTCCGGCAATGGTTATGGTGTTTGGTGGGGTTAGGGCCACATCATGCCACCTCACATCTTCGAAGTCGGCTTGTAAGTCAACACCAAAGTGTATCTGTGCTACGACTTTGTACCCTTCTCTTTCTGGCCCCCCTCCTCCTCCCTCGACCAGAACCCGCTGGACTACTTCATTTGGTCATACGTCAAAAACATCACCAACATGACCTCCAATAACACCAAAGCCAGCCTGATTGCCGCCATCCGCCGAGTATTCGCCGAGCTCCCGACGGCGCTTGTGGAAAAGGCATGCTCCCAGTTCCGTATCCATATCGAGGCTGTGATTGAGGCTGAAGGCGGCTACATTGAATAGATTTCAGCTCTACTACATAATTAAGTTACCTGAATTGGTTTTTTTCAATAAAAGTTTTAAAATAAAGCTGTAGTGTTGTTTTCTTTAGGACGACAATTTCATTGTTCCACCTTGTATACACACTAAGACACACATATGTATGTATATATATATATATACACACTCTAAGACACACATATATACACACACACACACACACTATATATATATAAACACACATACATACATACAAATATATATATATACATACACACACACAGACACATATACATGAAAATATATATATATATATATATATATATATATACACACACACACACAGACACATATACATGAAAATATATATATATATATACATACACGCATAGGTAATTTCATAATTGAATAAATAATTAAACCAAAAATTTTTTTTTCTTTTATAGAATATATTTTAATTTAAAAGTAAAATGGTAAATATGCTTCTTTTTTTTTATGAAAGGATTATGAAATGAAAAAAAATTATACGTATTTGATAAAAAAATTAAAACTTTTTAATATAACCTAATAACTAGAAGAATTTATTTCCTGTATTACTTTGTTTTTCTATATGCAACCAAATATTTGATTTAATAATTATATCAGAAGTTTGGAATTATTAGTTACATTAATAAAACATTTATTACATATTGATCCTTTTCTCATTTTGATTAACTTAACAATTGAACTGTTCATTCTTTCTAATTTAAATGACATTGATGTTTTACAATATGCTTCATAGTTAGAAATATATTTTTTGTAAATTAATATTAGCATTGATTTATCATTTTCTGACAACATGGATTATATTATTTGATCTTTACAATATATAATAATTTCAGTGGAATTATGAATCCATATTTTATTGATAATTTTAATTGAGTCACAAACCCCTATTAAATTTTTCCATATTTAGGGACTTTTTATATTACAATAATATTTAAATTAGGGGTAATGTTTTCTTTTCTTTCTTTTTAAGAGGAATATATAAACATTATATCTGAAAATAATATATAATGATATTTCCACCATTAAAATTTTTTTTTAATGAAAAAAATATTAAAAAATTACTTTAATGAAAAATTCTTTTAATTCTCTTCTCACACCCAAATGATATTCAAATACTTAACAATATCTTTGTTCAACATCTGAAGAGGGTCATCATAAACCTGAAATAAATTTATAATGACACCAAAGAATTGAATTTTTTCTTTTTCTTTTTATATAAATTATATTTGTAGATAGACCTCCACATACACATATTGATATACTAACATAAAGATACACATATATAGATCTCTCTCTCTCTCTCTCTCTATATATATATATATATATATATATATATATTAGTCATTTCATTTTTGTTACTGAAAATCTAGTTTTTCTGGTAGAGTGAAAAATCTTGGATAAATTTTGTTAATATGGGAAGTGGAGATTGGACTTTTAATTTTTAAAAGAATTGCTTTCTTTGGAAAATTGTTAAACCTTTTTTGTTATTTTTATTCCAGAAGTTGACATTTCCCAACAGCTGGTATATATATATATATATATTACAGCTGATGACATGACAGTTATTGATTCGGTAAACTTGGCTGATCCTTCTTGTAGTCAAAGGTATCTTCTAGGAACAAGGTTTGTTCTGAACATTTTGGCAATAATCTAACTATATTGTGTTATAGTTACTTAGCTTATACATTATGAGTATTTCCTAACTCCTGTTTTCTGGGAAAGTGAGCAATATAGTCAGGGTAAGGAAAAAAAACATTATGAGAGAAATCAGATGTTTTTAAGGGGTTTAACATCAACAAGAGGGAAAGCACAAAAAGTTTATTATATATTAGGTGAATTAAATGTTCTTAAACACTCAAAATTAAAGTATGATAAAGTGAATTTTGGAGGTTATCTCTTCGAAGAATGATGAATGCAATTTTAATGGGTGGATCTGATTTTTAAGGGGGTGGTTAACGGCATGAATGGATGAATTTTAAAAGAAACTTGTTTGAATATTCATCAGAATGTAAAAAGAAACCGGGGGGGTGGGGTGGAGAATATGGCACTGCAATTCATAAAGAATGTTAAAACCTTTCAATTAATCACACAATAAAAGAGGGTGATTAGAGAAAACAATAATAATTATAATGTCAGGTTTATTGAATGATTTTGGTTAGGGATTTGCCAAAAATATCACTTTTTAGTACAGATCAATTTATGAATCTTGGGAAACATTTCTGCCAGATTCTTGTCAAAAATTTAGTCCTCTAAGTTTGTTTTTTTCCAGTAAAAATTGTCAAATGTTAGCAGCAAGAGAAAGACAACCTCAGCTTGGAATTCTTCATTTGCTTAAAACCCACAAGAGACAAGATGATTAATGTTCAAGAAAAAAAAGAATTTAAAATTACAATTTCATAATTTTTCTGATAAATTTAATTCACAAAATATGAGCAAAGTCCATCATCAGTGGAAGTGTAATAGACGAAGTTGCATAGATAGAATTCCTTGAGACTTATTTTAGTATAGAAAAAAAAATCAGAATGTACCTTAGTAAATAGTTCTAATGAGAGAAGTGGATGGGCTGCATCCCTTTTTTTTTAGGAAGTGTGACGGACAAAGTTGCAGAGATAGAATTCCTTAGTAAATAGTTGGATGATCAATTTGCAGGGGGGTGGGGTGTTAATGGCAAATCAATTCCTAATGAGTTATTTAAAACTGAAATTTGATTTACTTGTTGATAGAGCCCAGTTTATAGAATACACCAACTTCAGAGGGATCACCCTGCCCCCAACTAAACTATCTGATGGTGAGGCTCTCGTCCTGGAGTTTTGGAGCATGTAGAGTACCCTTTCATATCCATTACTCCTAGGTCCACTCTGATCTGGAATGTTAGTACCTCTTAGGGTTCTATCAAAGGGTCAAATAAAACTGTTTATTCATATCAATTTGAATGATTAGCAATACCTGAAACCATTTTAGTATGTGCTAATAGAACTATAAGTGTTAGATAGTAATACTTGAAACCATTTAATTGTGTGCAAACAAATGAACTCTAGCTTGGTTAAAAATGTTACCAACAAACTATTCACTTAAAAATCATAGGTATAAACAGAATTTGGCAATAAATAACCATCAAGGGTTGATATGCCATTAAACCAAATAACCTAACTAATAGTAAATATCTAATTAGAACATGAACTATTTATATCTTCTATGTTCCATTGAAATTATTTTTGAAACAGTAGCATATTTCTTAATTTGTCTATAATAATAATTTGTTTTATGGTTTCAAGTATTCCAATCTAATACTAATAATTAATACACAATTATATAGTGTCAATTAACTAATCATATTTGATCTCATTTGTTTGCATACAGTTATATGGTTTCAAGTATTCCTATCCAATACTAATAATTCATAAATCTTTAAGTGAAATAAAGCTGGTTTTAATTCTGTTTTCCTTCTCCTAGACTGGTTATCTAAGGCTAAAAAACTCAACCTGCCCAACTCTTTAACCATAAGTGGGATGCAAAACAGATGAATTCATACCTTTTACAAAAGTTTTTGTACAAAATGAAATGCATTGTCCTGGATTTTTTTTTTTAAAACCTTTTAGTTATTGAATAAATCTAGTATGTCATATCCCAGATTGAATGCTATTGTTTGTAGGTTTTCAAAGTTGTGAACATGTGAAGATCTAATCTTTAAAAGTCTAATGTGACAAAATGATACAGAAAAAATACAAATATTTAAAACACTATCCTCTGGACATAAAGCATCTCAGGTATTAAAAACAGAAGTTTCCCTCAAGTTGATAAGAAAAAAAATGACGAGTTATAAAAAGTGTTCTGGGTATGAC
>CAUZXS010004119.1:12500-18901 GCA_963585895.1 Sepioteuthis lessoniana
CATAGTCAAAGTACACAAGATGGAATATATGTGCTTTAATCAAACAGGCAGCATCTCCACACTAAACAGTAGCTCTCTGAAACTAGTTGACAAGTTCACCTACCTAGGAAGCAGTGTCTCATCAACTGAGACAGACATCAACACACGACTAGCAAAAGCATGGACAGCTATCGATAGGCTATCGATCATATGGAAGTCAGACCTGAACAATAAAATGAAGTGCAGTTTCTTCCAAGCAGCGGTCATATCAATACTGCTAAATGGACGCTAACTAAACATATGGAGAAAAAGCTTGATGGCAACTACACAAGAATGCTGCGAGCAATATTGAACAAGTCCTAGAGGCAACACCCCACAAAGTAGCAGCTGTACGGGCACCAACCACCCATCACAAAAACTATCAAAATTAGACAAACCAGACATGAGGGACACTACTTGAGAAGTAGAGATGAGCTCATAAGTGATGTACTCCTGTGGACCCCTGCACATGGATAAGCAAAGGCAGGACGACCAGCTTGAACCTACATACAGCAGCTCTGTGCCGATACAGGATGTAGCTCTGAAGACCTACCGGAAGCAATGGACAATAGGGAGGGGATATCTATCCATGCTGATAGCGCGACATGATGATGAATTGCTTCAACTATTGTGATCTAACATTAATAATCTTATTTGCACATAGTAAAATCATTTCAAGCATTGCTATGTAATGATTCAATTTAACATCAGTCATTTGTTTGCATACAGTTAAATAATTAAGCAGTTGTATTTGACTCATAAATGGGACCTTAACAGTTACAATGAATTCAGGTCAGAGTAGACCTGGGGGTAATAGTAATGAAGGGTTACCTCACATTCCCTAAAGCTCCAAGGCTGAGGCATCACCATCAGATTTAGTGTCATATCTAGGGCATTCATTGGGAGTCGGGTCTTTCCCCTTTGCAGAAATGCAGTCGGTGTATTCTACAGCTCCAGCTAACTGGGCTGTGACATACAGGAGCACAATATGTATATAATATATGCAAAAATGTTTACGTAATTTTCAGACACTCCTTCGTCCTTCAGTGGTGTAAACTGTCAGATGTTAGATTTTGAATTTAAATTTCAGCATATATACGGAAGTGGAACAAATAAATGACATGCAACACTTGTATGTAATGTGGAGTGAACAGTTACATTTCCATATAGGCTTTAAAAAAATTAAAATTTAACTTACCAAATCTTGAAAAAAAAATAAAGGAAAAGTCTAGCCAGTTCAGTTAGTGTTTTCATAAAAATGTATGCTCAAGAATGTTTGAATTTGCATTCAAACAATACTCTCTCTCTCTCTCATATATGAGAGAGAGAGAAGCACCTAACATGAATAAGTACATACCTATCATATTTCATTAAGCAGTCCATTCTTTTTTTTTACAGTAAAGATACCAAGATTTTATAATTTCAAGTGAAACACTATACAATCAAAATGGATATTATGAAAAATTATTTACGACCCAACTCTACAGTATTGAAATTCTGTAAACATATATACGTTTGATTAAATAATAAAGACACATTTTGTCTATATAAATTTATTAAGATCCTTTCATGTTTCCTGATAAGTGTCTTGGTTTCAGTTTGGAATTGGTGGATGAATTTACCAAAATTGTCCCAAGTGCTTTTGGACCTTTCATCGGCCATCATCAGGGGTTAATTGCATATATAAAGAGTGTTTTTTTGAAAGAGTTTTTTTAGTTTTTTTTTATAACATTACAAAATTGCATAAACACAGAGTTGGATAAAACTGAGATACTGATGAATTCCAACCTGAAACTAAGACACTTATCAGGAAACATGAAAGGATCTTAATGAATTTATAGACAAAATGTGTCTTTATTATTAAATCAAACACACTTAAATCAAAGAATGCTACCCAAATCATCATCATCATCATGTCGTGCTGCCAGCATGGATATCCTTGAACCTCTCTCGCCACTTCTCCCTATCGTTCATCACACCTGGCAGGTCTTCAGGGCTACATCCCGTATCCTCACAGAGCTGCTGTATGTATGTTCGAGCTGGCTGTTCTGCTTTTGCTCGGCCATATGTGGGGGTCCATAGGAGTACATACACATACATATTAGTCAAAAAGTTAAGCAATGATTATTAGTGATTACTATTTTAAGTTTTAATAACCACTTTTATCACCAACATTTTTGACTATTAAGTAGACTTTTCATGAATAATGAGGACTATCACTGAAAGAATACAAGTTTTGTTTTATATATAGATATAAATCTCCAGTTGGAATAAAAGTAATGTCTGATTTTGTAGATCAATATTTTAGAGAACATTCATTAAAGTATTTGTAATTGTTTAGGAATAATACAATGAGTAATTTTTATCTTTTTCTTTCATATTATAAGAACAGACCATGTAATTGTCTTTGTTGTTCACCTACTGTTTGTCCCATCAAAAGAATACAATGGACGGGTTTTACTCATAGAGTAAAACATTTCCCCAGAAAATCTACAACAGGGTCGCTTGTTTTGAGTCACTGCTCACATGAAGCAATCAGGAATCTTTTTAGATAGGCTTTTTACTGGAGACGAGAACTGAAACTTTTATCATAAAATTAAATGTCATCATCTTTGGATCTGTAGAAAAAAAAACCATGAGACAGACTTTATCCGAAGATCATGCTCAGCATATTATGGGATATTCCAAGAAGTTTTTCATTATAAATTGTTAAACAATCAATCATCTAGACTATTGTAATCAGCTTCATCGTTTGGAAACAGTTTTAAACAAAAAACATACTTCCTTAATCAACAGAGTCACCCTCCACCACGATAATGTCTGTCCTCACACAACCTAGTTGACTTGAGATCTCTAAGGGGAGCTTGGTAAGAAAAAATTTCTTTGTCTTCAATATTCTCCTGACCTTCCATCTTCTAATAATCACTTATCTAAGAAATTACATATTCATTTGGAGAGTCTTAGGTTGACATCAAGAGAAAAGTTTAAACATGAATTGGTGTCATATTTTGCATCAAAACCTAAAAGAGTTTTATAAGTGTGAAATCTATAATCTTGTTCACATATGGAATAAGGTTCTAGGAAGCAATGGTGGTTATGTTAATGAATAAATATTTCTATCGGCATAAGTTTTTTTACATTTATAACTTTAAAATCAGGCATACATTCATTTTATCTGGATACTTTGGAACATTATAGATATTTTTTGTCTACATATTTTTTTGTTAATCCTTTCAAATTGCCATATTGATCTTATGATATTCGGTGGGAATTAGTTAATAAACCTTCCATAATTACTTATTTCCCAAGTACTTTCTACACAACCTTGGGCCATCATCAGGGGAGGATGTATTAAGAAAGTGATGTAACTTTTGTATGTACATTACGACTTTGTAAGAATGAGTGTTTATACTGGTGTGTTGTGTAGCGTTTACTTTTCAAATTTGTTTCTATAAATAGCGTCAATAGATAAAGACATTTAAGTACATTAGCACTGAATTCAAAATTAATTCTATTAAGTTTGGGTTGGATATTCCTAATATGTAGGGCCTCAAGAATCTGTAGTTTTTGCTTGTTATTTTCTTGTTCTAATATTGTTGTTTGCGGTAAGAATTTTCGGAAATTCAGTTGTTGGGCATGAATCTTTTTTTAGATGTTGTGCTATGGAACTGGTATCAGAAAGGTGATGCTATTTAGAGAAACAAATTTTAAAAAACAAACACTACACAATACACCAGTATAAACACTCATTCTTACAAAGTGGTAAGATTGAGCAGAAAGTACTAGGAAAACAATTAATCATGGAAGGTTTACTAACCAATTCCTGCTGGATATTATAAAATTGATACATCAACTTGAAAGGATTAACCAAAAAAAATATGTAGACAAAAAATGTCTATAATGTTCAATCAAATTTGTATCAATGAAGAAATGCTACCCAAATACACACACACACACACACACACACACACACACCTTATTCATAATTTGAAGTATCATGTGATGTCTGTTTTAGTATGCAAGGGATGCAGAGGAAGGTTTTCAGTCTTCATATGATTGAAATACATTTGATGCCTACACACCTGGAAATTAAGGGGTTAAATATAAAATTTATAAAAAATACCTAACGTAAAAGTATTCTAAAATTAAGAATTAAAAAAATAAAAGAAAAATTTGGTATTTTTTAGAGAAAATGAGAGACTTGCTCAGATTTAAGCATATGTCTCTGATCATATCTAAGAATTTTTTCAAAATGTTTTCAATTGATGCAGAAACTGAAGAAGAGATATTTTTGGCTTTAGGATTTAGTCCTGAGTGTCCACTTTATCAATAATGTCTGGTTGGTCAGATAGATTAATTTTTCATCTTGTAAACAATGGATTTGCAGATCCTAAAGTAGCAGGTAAGTTAGGCAATAATAATAATAATAATGTGTGTGTATATATATATATATATATATATATATATATATATATACACACACAACCTGGCAAAAAATATGGCATGTTTGGTTTTACAGCATATCAACTGTTCTTGGTTATATAAGTATGAGATACAGCGAGTTTTCAAGATCTTAATAAAAGGAAAGCTCTTATTCCATAGATGAAAACTTTGTAAACAAATCATTTGAATAGTTTACAGAAACACACACACATATATATATATATATATATATATATATATATATATATGCACGTGCACACACACAACTGCATATACAAATATCCCCTCTCCACACACACACACATAAATATACAAACATGGACCATCACACAAAGAAAACATTACTTCTATATTTTCTAATCCTTGTCACAGTGCTTAGTTTATTTTACTAAGCACTGTAACAATGTAGGAAAAAGACATTTTGTGGGTGTTAGTATGCTACCTCGGTCTGTAGTAGTTTCCATTGAACTGAATAAGAGTCTTGACTTTTGAAGCAACCATTTTGACAAGTGTGACAGGAGACAAAAATGTATAGTCATTAGAGGCGACGATGTGTTTCATATGTATTTACCCATCCCCTTCATTATCAGCAGGATATGACACAAGGTTAAATTTTTAAGCAGAGTAAAGCTGGTTTGAATTTAGAGTATTTCTCCTTGACTGGTTGTCTAACCAAAACTAAAGAAGCTAGTCTGCCCCATTATTTTCCCATAGCTGGGGGAGATTCATACTTTTCCAAAGAATGTGAGCATGAAATAAAATGCAAATAGGTCCAGTCCAGAATTCGAACCAAAGTCACCAATAAATTACAATGCTATTATTGTGCTTTTTATATCTTGTAGTGTCTATGAAAATGAATAGGTTGGTTGGTTTGGTTTTATAGCATATCAACCATTGTAGGTTATTTAATGCCAAACCCGCTTTATGCATATATATTAAATATATAAGATTTGGTTTGGTTGGATTTTATGGCATATCAACCATTGTGGGTTATTCAATACCAAATCCACTTTATACATATATCAAATATATATGATTTGGTTTGGTTGGGATTTATGGCATATCAACCATTGTAGGTTTATATATCCTGGTTATACATACATTTATTTATGGCATATAAACCATTGTAGGTTTATATATCCTGTTTATACATACATAAAAACATATCGTCAGTAAACATTATGTAGATAACATTTTTAAATGAGCCTGAGTTCTTTTTTTGGAGGGGGCATACAATTAAATGGATTCAGGTATTTCTATTAAACACAAATAATTCTATTTACTGTTAATTGTGTGTTTGCACACAGTTCAATGGTTTCAAGCATAATTATAAAACAGAAACAATTTAATATATCATTTGTTAAAAAAGAATTAAATTGGTATATATATGATTTGTAAGTAACTAGTTTGTAGGTAATTTCATTTCTAAATGAGTTGGAACTAATATATATATATATATATATATATACACACACACATACATATACATATATATATATATATATATATATATATATATACATATATATATATATATATATATATATATATATGGTTTGGTTTGGTTTGTTAGGTTTTATGGCATATCAACGTTAGTAGGTTATGTAACGCCAAATCCATTTTTATGGAAATAATTTGTTCTACTGAAAACATTTCAATTTACCATAAGTACAAACTTTTATTGTCAAAAATATTTCCATTTAAAACTATTCAAGCAGTTATATGTAATAATTCAGTTAAGTGTAAATACAGTTTTAATGTCGAAAAACAGTTCTATTTCAAATAATTCAAATAAGCATGAGCACGCAATTTAGGTGTAAGTAGGGTTTCATTGTCAAAAATGTTTCTATTTTAAGCTATTCAGTTTACTAAATTAATTTTAGCATAAGTATGCAGTTAGTTCTATTTAAGTAATACATAGGGCCCTAAATGGTGCTACC
>CAUZXS010004120.1:0-152774 GCA_963585895.1 Sepioteuthis lessoniana
TGTCTAAAGTAGAGTTCTGATTCTGTAATCGCTGGTTCGATCTCCGAGAGAGGATAAACACTGCTGATGAGACCTAATAAGGGCGAAACAGCTGTCCACATGTCTTCTGGATAAAAAAGCAAATCTCATCAATGGACATTATATATTATATATATATATATATATATATATATATATATATATATATATATATATTATGGATATAAATCCGTCAGTATAGAGAGAAATTGATAAACAAGGTAATCCAAGGATAATAATAAGTGTTTAATGAAAAAGAAAATCGACGGTATAAAGTTTCGGTTCTAACAAACCATCATCAGGACGACAAAGGATCAAATCCAGTGATATTAAATCACCGATGGATCTTTAATAAAAAAAAAATCAATTAAATATGCTTAGCATTAAACATTATTAGGTACGAATCAAGGGTAAATAGAGTAATCCAGTAAAAGAGGTAGAGCCTTCTCCTACACCTCGGTGTAGTCGCTATTGAAAAGGCACCATCGGGTCTTCACGGTCGGCCAACTCACAACTTATATATATATATATATATATATATATATATATATATATATATATATATATATAATCAATCATCACATAGACTACTCGATTTTAACACTTCACCTATTAAAAGAACCTTTCATCTAGAATCTCACCAGCATACCCAAGTGTTATGTTTTCCTACTTAGTCTACGTATTCTTACTCAGGTTTGCTTTTTTTAAAATTTTTTTTTTAGCTTTTTTCAACAGATGGTGAGTCATCTGTATGCTTGAAGTTGGGTCTGCTTTTCTGCTATTTCATTTTGGAGTATTTTTCAGTTTCACTTAGAAGTGACAATGAAAAATTTCTTCGTAATTTATTTGCCTCATTTTCATTTTTTCGATCCAAACTAGATGTCTTGCAAATCGTTTCCGGGCTTTTAGACGTTTTTCTACGTTCTTATCTGTGATTGTTGCAATGGTAAGTGAGTTTTTCACAAACTATTATTATTTCACGCCATGTGATTATTCCTCACCAGAGTTAGCTGGTGGTCTTTCAGTGGAGTCCGAGTGATAGCTAGTCTTCTCATGACACCAGAACTTTTCTTAATATTTTAGCCGATTTTATCAATGTTATAGTCTGGACCTTAGCTCAATGGTTAGAGTGTTCGCCAATGGCCCGGGCGATCTGGGTTCAATCCCAGGCCGAGTCATACCAAAGACTCAAAAACTGGTACTTGATGCTGCCTTGCTTAACACAGCATTGTAAGGATCAAGGGTAGTGGAGCATTCCAGGGAAAGGAGTAGCGCCCTCCCCAACACCTTGGTGTAGTAGCTACCGAAAAGGGGGCCTTCAGGTCGCTCTCGACTACGGTGGCCAACTTAGTCTCCATAGTTTCGATTCCTCCTCCAATTTTCATCTCTTCTATTTCTCTTTCGAAGACTTTAGGGAGCGTTTGAAGCATACCAATTGTAATTGGATTTACTGTTATGCTCATGTTTACACGTCTCTTAATTCTCTGACAATGTCTAAGTACTTGTCTCTCTTTTTATCTACTTTGATTTTCGCATAGTGGTCTGCCAGGACAAAAAAGTCCACTAGACTGCAAGTTCTCTTTTTTTGTTAATTATCATAAGGTTTACCCGGGATTAGTGGATCCGTTTTTATCTCAAAATCCCAGATAATTTTATGCATCACATACTGCAGGACGTATTTTGATTTGTGCATATACCATTTGGTAATGTGGTCAAATTTCAGTTTCTTATCCAATTCCCAGAGAACCATCTTTTCACCCAGCCATGTCTTGACGTTTTCTACTTTGGCACTAGATTGCTACATTTGTTGATCATGTGATTAATCGTTTTGTATTTATCACATATAACCTATACTTGCTATTCAGTTGCATATTATTATTACCCTCATTATCATCATTATTATTGTTGTTGATGATGATGTTGTTGATATCCTCCTCATCATCATCTACAAATTTTTAATATGTTTTTCAAACCGTCAGTAACTGGTGGTATTAACAGAATAGTGACAGCAATTTTCCCCAGATCTCCTGGATTTCTCTAAATACTCAAGCTGATTTCACCTGTGTTGTAGTCAAAACGTTCTTAATTCTTTCTAAGGTTTCTAATTACTTAGCTTAATTTTTCGAAATTCTTCTAAGGGTTTCAGCTATGATTGATATCACTGTCATATTAATGTTCTAAATTTTATTCATTTGTCCATTTTTGTGCTTTCTTTTATATCAATTCACTCTGTCATCTACTGATACAGCAAAAAAAAATTTTCGGGTTCTTTTCTAATTGTCGATTTAAAATAAATGTATTCTTCTGCTCTGGATTATGTGATCCAATCCCAAAGAATTTCGCACATCTCATTATTCTAAGACACATTCTAGTATATACATATACCAGTTGACAGTATGATGAAACTTCAGTTTCTTGCACGATTTCCAACAGTTCAATTATGCTCTTGCTTCCCTTTTTAAGTCAGTTTGCCGTATTATTTTAATCCAACCATGTTTTTCAAACCAAGTCGATGTAAATATTTTTACTGGAGTCTGTGGAACTTTAACTCTCCTCAATTCTCCAGGACTCTTCTATATATCTTAACCGATAACAGTAGTTCTTCATCAAGTATCCTTTTCATTTAGCATCTTCATCAGGTTCATGGGAACTGTTCACAGAGCTCCAACAATGACTGCTATTACTGTTACCATTATCTTCCACTAATTCTCCAATTTTCTGACAAGTTTCTGGTATTTGTCCAGCTTTTCACCTTTTTTTTCCTTTTTACTCTATGGTATGGCACAGGAAAAATATACTTTTTCCCTAGTGAATTAATACTAGTTCCGGTCTTCAGGGCCTGGATTGGGTGAATCGTTTGCATCTCAATGTTCTTGATAATTGTTTTCAGTTCGTATTCAAGAGCAGATTATGGTTGGTGAATATATCCTTTGTCAGGATGCTAAATTCACAGATTCTTGTATAATTCTTAGTGAGTAATCTTCTATCCCTTTTCTGCTAGTTAGCTGAATTCACAAAATATGTAGTAAACTGTTTCATATCTGTCATCACATAGCCTGGATTTGTTTTTCTTCTGCGTATCGCTAATTTCTGATTTGACATAAGTAGATCTTATGACGTTATTTTGTACTACTATTAATGCAGCAATTATTATTTCTTGTATATTTTATTTCCGTTCTACTGCAGCCCTCAAGACATTATTCTGAACCGGAAGTTAATTGTTTATTGCCTGTTCATAATGTTTACTTAACAGTTGTAAAATAAGAACATGAATAAACAGCAAGAAGAATAAGATGTAGATACATTAATCAAAGTTAATAGTAAACACTGTCATTCTGTTGTCATTACAAATGTAGGGAACTTTTAAATATTCATAGATATAAGGTTTGGTTTGTTTGGTTTTATGGCATATCAACCTCTGTAGGTTATTTAACGCCAAATCCATTTTTATGTAAATAATCTGTTCTATTGAAAACAGTTCAGTTTAGCATAAGTACACAGTTTAATTGTCAAAAACATTTCCATTTCAAACTATTCAAGCATTTATATGTAATAATTCAGTTAAGTGTAAATACAGTTTTAATGTCGAAAAACAGTTCTATTTGAAATAATTCAGTTAAGCATAAGCACGCAGTTTAAGTGTAAGTACGGTTTAATTGTCAAAAACGTTTCTATTTCAAGCTATTCAGTTTACTCAATTCCTTTTAGCATAAGTATGAAGTTAGTTCTATTTAACCCATAGATAGGGCCCTTATCAGGTGCTACCACTCCGGCCAGAGTGACCTGGGAGCGATGGCAATGAAGGGGTACTCCGCATTCCCCAAAGCTCCAGCATTGCTGGAACCTCACCATCAAGTTGTTTAGTGTCATAACCAGGACACTCGTTAGTGGGGGTCTTACGCCTCTGCAGAGGTGCAGTCAGCGTATTCTACAGCCCCAGCTGACTGGGCAATACACAGATTTAAATATCAGACACTTTTATTTCAGATTATTCAGTTCAGCATAAGTACACAGTTTAGATGTCAAAAACAGTTCTATTTCGAGCTATTCAGTTCAGCACTAGTACGCAGTTCAAATGTCAAAACAGTTCTATTTTAAACAATTCAGTTTAGCATAAATACGCAGTTTAAATGCAAAAATCAGTATAGTGAAAGAAGCACGGTTTTCTTCTATTTAACCCATAGATAGGATCCTTATCAGGTGCTATCACTCCGGGCCAGAGTGGATCTGGGAGTGATGGCAATGAAGGGGTACTCCGCATTCCCCAAAGCTCCAGCATTGCTGGAACCTCACCATCAGATTGTTTAGTGTCATATCCAGGACACTCGTTGGTGGGGGGTCTTACCCCTCTGCAGAGAAGCAGTCGGTGTATTCTACAGCCCCAGCCGACATGGCAATCATAGATATAAAAACATTTCTCTAATGGCTTCAGTTTATCATGAAATACAGAAGGTTCACAAGCGGAGGGTGATATACTTAAGATATGGAACCGATAAAATGAAATGCAGTTTCTTCCAGGCAGCAGTCGTGTCGATACTACTATATGGATGCACTACTTGGACGCTAACTAAACGGCTGGAGAAGAAGCTAGACGGCAATCACACACGAATGTTGCGAGCAATATTGAACAAGTCCTGGCGGCAACACCCCACAAGGAACCAGCTATACGGCCGCATAACTCCCATCACGAAAACTATCCAAGCTAGACGAAGCAGACATGCAGGACACTGCTGGAGAAGCAAGGACGAACTCATCAGTGATGTACTCCAATGGACCCCCGCATATCCCGGGCAAAAGCAGGACAACCAGCTCGAACATAGATACAGCAGCTATGTGAGGATACGGGATGTAGCCCTGAAGACATGCCAGAGGCGATGAATGATAGGGAGAGGTGGGGAGAGAGGGTCAGGGATATCCGTGCTAGCGGCTCGACATGATGATGATGATGACGGAATAAATCAAACGTGATCTTCCCTGATTTTCACAATTTATACTTAGTAGTAGTAGTAGTAGTTTTATAAGAAACATTATTTAACATTTTGGCACGAAAAATTTGATGAGAAACATTACTTAACATACTTACTATTGTAGATAAATGTTTTACAATTAAACGCACAGTCGGCGAGGCGTAGAATAAGCCTCTCAAAAGGAGTGTCCTAGGTATGATGCTAACACGGTGGTTAGACTCTATGTTATAACAGCTAAACATCTGGAACTCTGGGGAGTGTTAAGTTCATCTTCATTGACATTACTCTCGTCCCGTATGCTAGCATCTGTTGAGAGTCCCATTTATAGGTTAATGTGTTCATTTTCATATTAATTTATTCCCGTCTACCTATTTTAAACATCCCATAAAGCATCAATCTGTCTCTATCAATATTGGACTGTTTCTTTCTATCTCTCCGAATCAATGTAACTACATATATATATATATATATATATATATATATATATATATATATATATATATATATATATATATATATATCTATTAATCTACAAACGATGAAGGCAAATCATTTTAAATAAAAGGTTTTGTACCTTTTTAGCACCCATCAGACCAAACAAGGAGAAAAAGCTGAGTCTTTGTTTTATACTGTTGTGATTTAGATTGATACTGAATCTAACTATTTCCCTCGTATTTTATAATGTATATAAATTGAAATTTTGGAATTTTAAAATAAGAGTTTTCATTTGTTTCTAAATTATGTCTACCCAATCCGTTATTCATGTTTCCTTTTTTCAAATCCCCATTATGTTTGTTGATGTTGCTATCAGATTCACCCATATATTTTCAGTACAATTCAGACATGGGCTCTCGTAAACTGGATTCGATGTGGTTACTGTTATTTATATTATTAACCTAATTCCAAATTCTCTTTGAAGTGCCTGTGACTGTTTTAATTCCTAAGTTGTTTAAGTTTTTTTGATGATGTGTGCAGTCGAATTGTTGGGTAAATAAAATATCTATGTAATGAATTATTCGAAACTTATTGTTTTGAATATCGGAACAAAATGTACGTCTACAAATCCATAGAACTCTTGTTTTGGCTGGTCGTATTATAGATATTGATTTTGCACGGATGAATTTTCTATATAGTTAAATTCATTATTTAAAAATCTGGGGAGGCTAATCATTAGAGCTCTAAAGTTAAAACCTTCGACATTTTATTTTTATGATATAATTTGATTTAGTTTATTTGCATATAGGTTATTTAATTCCAAATCACTTTTCTAGAAGAATAGTAATGGTACTATTTAACCCATACCAGGGAGAGTAAGAGGTTCATGCCTTTCCTAATCTTATTTGTCTGAAAGTGAACGTAATAGCGAGACTAGATTTCGAACTCGTTTACTACGATTTCGCAGTCCATCGCTTATACCATAACACCACGAGGATACCCCCTTGATAAAATGTGTAGAAACGGTCAATTTTATTCGTAGATTTTAGATTAACTTTAAATTCTAGTTAGTTGTTATCATTTATTAGTAAAATGTCCAAGAAAAATAAGGTGTTGTTTGTACCTAGTTCTTAATCTATGGTACGTTAACTATTGTTTAAACTATCCGTAAATTTTATTAAATCATTATGCTGTGGATACATAAGTAATATATAATCTTTATAAAGGAGACAATATTTCCGTATTATTCACTTAAAGGAGATGAATTCAAGAAGTTGAAGGAAAAATCTACCAGGAATGCATCATCAAGTAAATCCATGGGTAAACCAGATGTTTCTGTGTAAAAATACCGTTATATCGAAAAAAGCAAAATTTCGTGCATAATGGTGTATATTTTAATTATTTTGATAACAAGTAAAGGTAATGCAGTGTTTTTTGTTGTTTAAGTTAATTTCTAAATGTGTGATAACGGGAATAATTGTGTATGATATTTTTTAGATAAGTTTTTAAGGAAAAACGTGATGCTTTAAAAATAAATTTTTCTTTAAGGTTGGGAAACAATTCAAACCATGAATAAAATCATAATCTGAAGACCTTTGAGTTTTTCATATTTGTTTATTTTCACACACACACACACACACACACACACACACACACACACACATATATATATATATATATATATATATATATATATATATGTATTCTTCATTCAAAATATCTTACTTTAAAGTCAGTTTGTATTAATCTGTGTTTCCCAGATAATCTCAACGAAAACATCAAAAAGAATTCTAAAATGTGATAAACTTCAAGTGATTCTCTGAAAAACTGCAATTCTGAGAATTAAAAAAAACGAATGCAATGCTTTAAACTTGTTTTTATATAATGCTCTGTCACTATGGTAGAATCATCTTGTGGTCCTTAATACGACAAAGTAGATAAGGCCACACTGTGCCTTTCTTTCTCGATATATCAATCGTATATATATATATATATATATATATATATATATATATATATATATATATATATATTAAGCATGTTTCATTAAATAATAAAGACAAATTTTGTCTGTATAATTTATTTAAGATCCTTTCAAGTTTTCTGATAAGTGTCTTAGTTTCAGGTTGGAATTGGTAGATGAAACTTGAAAGGAACTTAAATAAATTATACAGACAAAATTTGTCTTTATTATTTAATGAAACATGCTTAAACGAACGACTGCTGCCTAACCACACACACACACACACACACACACACATATATATATATATATATATTTGTCTGTTTTTCGAAATTCTGTTATTTTATTGTCTAAGCATACAAGATCGAAAATGTAGACATAGTAGTAATGCAATCAAGGTAGGTTCCATATTACCCAAGGCTTTAACACACACACACACACACAGATATATATATATATATATATATATATATATATATATATATATATATATATATATATGCGAACAGGAATATGCATATATTTTTTTTTCATTCGCATTCAGAGTGAAATTGTTACCTTCCAAGAAAATGCACAGGGTGAATCGAGTTCAAATCCTGGACGAAACTGTTTGCATTTCACATTGCCCTAATACTGTTAGAAAAGTTATGCATCCTATTATTGTCCTTCTAGCTGAGAGTATATAGTAAGGCGTTTCAAGCTTGGTGTGGTAACCGGTTTTTGAGAAGGAAAATTCTGAATTTAAACAAGTAAAACTCCGCTTAAAAATTGACCTTGAGTGGCATCCTGTTTGCACGGTGGGATAGGTTAATATCTCTCTATCTCTATTGTAGATGTCTTCCATAAAAATTGCATAATCTACAGAGGCATAAGGATAGTTTTTCTTACACACACACACACACACACACACACACACACACACACACACACATATATATATATATATATATATATATAAATATATATAAAATTTTTTAATTGTAGGTCCAAAGAGAAAAAGAAACATTTTAAAATGAGTAGGTCCACGAAGAGATTTTTATTTTTTTAGGATTTATTCATATATTTTGTTCTTACTTACGCGTATGTTCCCAGCTTACTGCTTTTATCAGAGAAGATTTACCGCACAAAGACTTCTTAATGGGGCACTCACTGAGACTCGAACTTCCTCGTGTTTGAAGTTTGAATGATTTTCAGTTCTGATGGGTTGATGCGGGTGTGTTTACCCTAGTCTTTCTTACCCCTCATTTGCCTTTGGTATTTGATACGTTTTTTCGTAGTGTGTTTGTGTGTGTGTTAGAGTAGTTTTAAATTTCTCTTACAATTATCTTTTCTCTGTGTGTGTGTATGTGTGTGAGTGTGTGCTTGTGTGTGTGAGAGCGTTTCTTTAGATTTGTGTGTGTGAGTGTGTGAGTGTGTGTATGTGAGTGCGTCTTGAGATTTGTGTGAATGTGTACGTGTGTGTGGTTTGAAATATACTCGTTATCATTTTTTACACATAATTTTTGCGAGTATATATATATATATATATATATATGTGTGTGTGTGTGTGTGTGTGTGTGTGTGTGTGTGTGTCCATTTCTGTGTGTGTGTGTGTGTGTGTGAGTGAGAGAGAGAGAGAGAGAGAGAGAGAGAGAGAGAGCATGAATCATGTTTTATTCAACTTAAACTGAATTGATTTAAATTTTTCTGCAAATTTATTTTCCTTTATTTGAAGTAGCGTGTAGTCGTTAGTTTGGTATATGGTCATTATTTTAAAAACCTTCACAACATTCATATAAGTTTTTCAATACATTTAATTTAATTTTCTGTTTTCTGTTATTTTGATATTGCTCCTGTGAAGTGATGTCCTTGTATTAAGGATCTGTGTTGACCCTATGTATATTTCTTTGCACTTGCTACTTTGAATTCTATAGACTAAGTTTTTTATGTTGCAGCTTAAGAGTCTTTATTTTGAATTTTGTTTCTGGGTTTTTAAACGTATAGAATTTCTCTTCTATAATTATATCACATATTTTACATTGTTTATTATTGCATTTGGTAACACCTTGTGTTGTGTTTTCTCTGAATGTAGAAGAGGTGAGTATTCTTTTCAGATTTTTGGCATGTCTCTAGTTTTTAATGATTTTTGTTATGTCTAGTATTTCTTTGATTTTGACATTTTTGTTTAAGTTCTTCGAGATTTTTTAATTATTTCTGTGAATAGTTCTGGGTTGTTTTTGTTTTATGTCGCAACGTATGCTAGGGGTTTCTCGTTGTTGCGCTTTTTCGAGTTCCTTAATTCTCTTTGTCCTATTTCTTTCTGCTAATTCAAATCCCTTATCTATTAATGGCACTGGGTATGCTCTCTGGTTTAGGGTTGCGTGTAGTTCTTTAAGGCGAGTTTTTTTGTTTATTTTTTTATCTGAGATTATTGTGTGTATTCTACGCGCTAGAGTGTAAGGGATGGATTTTATGCAGTTTTAGGATTGGTGGCTTTTGAAGTGAAGGTATTGTTCAGTGTCTGTTGCTTTGTGGTAGATATCTGTGATGATTTGGCCATTTACTTTTTTTTATAAGGATGTAAAAAAATGGTTGTTCTTTTGAGCTGTGTTCCATCGTAGATTTAATTTTGGGGGGTAGGTTTTTCTAGTAGGTTTTGTAAATCGCTGATGTCTCCCCATGGGCATTTCCAGAATATGAAGCAATAATCTAGATATCTTTACCAATATTGGTAAATTTTTCTTTGATGTCGTTGTCAAATTTTTTACCTATTATTTCGTATCGGTTATTTTTCTAAATATGCTCGGGTAGCGTATGTTGGCGCCATTTTTCCTATGGTGTGGATATGGTTAATGCTATTGAATTGGAAAGAGTTATTATTAAGGATTATTTCAATACCCTCTATGATAAATGTTTGTTAAATCTTCGGTGTAATATTTATCGATCTAAAATGCGATGGCTTGTTTTCCTAATTCATGGGTATATTGTTTTATAGTTTTGTGACGTCAAATGTGACTATGAGTGTGTTGGGATCAATCTTTTCTGGTATCGAGTTTAAAAAATCTATGTTGTCCCTAATATAGATTTTTATTTTGTTTAGGAAAGGTTGTAGTAAAATGTCTATTCGTTTGCGAAGTGTGTTATTCGGGCACGACGGGTCTGCTACAATGGGTCTAAATTTGAGGTCACTGGGATTTAGAATTTCTATATATTTGGATTTTTGTGTTTCTTTGACTTTTTTTTATTTGTTTGAACTTGACAATATTTGGCCGTCCATAAAAGTCACTAGTTATGGGGGTATAGTTTGTTAAGCAATCTATTTCTCTTTTAGTAAGTGACTTATTGTGTACTTTACAGAATTTTGTGAGTTTTGATATGATATTATAGTCTATGTATCCATTTGTTTGGAGTTGGTTTCATCTTTTAATATTTCTTTTTATAAATCTCTTTTGCGATGGAAATATTATTTAGTTGTCATTAAAAGATCTTTGGCATGCAAAGTAGATTATTCAACAATATATATATATATATATATATATATATATATATATATATATATATATATATATATATATATATGTCATGTTTTCAAAATTCTTGTGGAAAATGAAAAAACAACAACATTCAATTCGAACTACTAATGTAAACAAAGCCAGCCTTCTGGCATTCATCACATTTTTATCTAAGACCATTAATTGCAATAAATTTGAAACCACTCAGGGACAAGCTAACAAACCCCCAGAAGCAGTCTTTAATAAATTTAATAAAGGGAAACAAAAATAACATAAGACATTTTCAATTAATTTTTAAACCAAAAAAAATATTTTAGAATATGATTATAGAATACGTCATATTAATCGTAAATACAATTCTATCTCTGAAAACCGGGCCTTTAAGCTGTTGTTGTTGTTATTATTATCATTATTATTATTATTATTTGATTTTTCGTTTCATTCTTAGTTTCTTACAATTCTTCACCGTGTTTTTACGCAAGACCTTTGGGAGAGAGAAGGTAGTAATTATATAATCATTCTATTTATGTATGCTTTTACTGCTTCTCTTTGGTAATATTTTTTTCTGGCGTTAACTATACACTCCTAAGGAAATGAGCTCTTGTGTTGAGTGCCATCAATTGTTTTTCCTATTGGCTTGGACTTCCACTATCTTGTTAATGTGTTTACCTGTTCCTTGCTTGCTCATTCTTAGGGCTTCCACCGTTACTGGCTCAGTGGTAATTTTAAGGTGCCACGTTTTTAAATTACTATTTCCAGATGTTTGTATTTCCTGATTTTCATGATATTATTTGAATTTATAATCTGTTGGTACTGCCGTATCAAATCCAAGTTTGTATTTCATTTGTAGTACTTTACCAATACATCTGGTCTATTTCTTCTTATTAATATGATTATTATTATTGCTGCTGTTGTTATTATTATCACAAACATTCTTAATAAGCAACTAGGCACAAGAATAGGGCAGTTTACGGACGAAGAGCGTGATATAGTACCGAGAAAGATTAAAAGGAGAAAAGCTGTATAACTCGACGAAATATACACAGAACTATGGAAGACAAGGAAATTTGATGTCTTACTTCTTCGATTTTACAACGCTGTCTATAATCAAAATATAATAAAGGAATCGACAAACGGCTGCATCCTCTCCTTACCCAAGAAAAGTGACCTCGGAATCATTAAGTTCTACAGAGGCACAACTCTTACTTCTATAGCTCTTAAGGTTTATAATGCTCTGCTTCTCAATCTTATCAAACTTGAAATTGAGAAAATTCTTACGAAACATCAGAACGTTTGTTGGAGAAAACGATCCGCAACTTCACTGATTTTGACTATCCTTCAAATAATTGAAGGAGTACGCACAAAAAATCTCGAGGCAACACAATTGTTCATAGATTTTCAAAGATTTTGATTCCATCCGCAGAGAGAAGATGGAGAAAATACTACTAGCATAAGGTCTCCCTAAAGAAACTGTTGCAGATATAATGATGCTTGATAGAAAAACGAAAGCAAAGTTTCGCATACCTGATGGAGATTCAGGATTCTTTGACATTGTTGCTGGAGTTTTGCCAGGAGATACATTGAAATTGAATTTTTTATAATCTCAGTAAACTATGTTTTTCGAGTGTCAATAGATCTATTTAAAGAAAATAGCTTTACGCTAAAATTAAGCAAGATGCATGCGATATTCAGCCGAAATTATAACAGACGCAGACTATACGAATGATCTAGTGCTTCTTACAAATACACCTGCTCAAGCCGAATCTCTACTGCATAGTCTGGAGCAAGCAGTTGGAGGCATTCGACTCCATATGAATGCAAATAAAACTGATTGTATAAGTTTTAGACGAGAAGGAGTCATCTACACTTATGTAAAAAATATTCGTAGATAAGATCACATACGTCGACAGCGAGTACTGTAGTCCGTATACTAGTTCTTTGAGGATCGTTCTAAGGGTCCCAATTACAATTGTTCTAATCGTCACCTTCATGACCCATTGACTATTTTTAGTTCTGTAGCAAGTTCGAGGTATTTAACTCTTTTTTTGCTTTCTTTTAATCTTACTCTGTGGTCTTCAGGAACGGCAAGGTTCACTTTTTAGCAGGTTCATCATCCCTACCCAGTCGTGTCTAGTCTTATACTCTTTTTGCGCTAATTCATTGGAATAGATTATTATATGATTGATCGTTTCGTATCTATTACCACATAACTTACATTTGCTATTTTGTTGCGTCTAATCTATTTTTGCATTAACATAGTTGGTCCTTATGGCGTTGTTTTGGGCTGTCATTAGAAGAGATTCAGTTTCTCTCTTAAGCTGTTCTCAGGTTTACTTTCACTTTCCTGCTTACCTCTAGACTAGCAAACGATAGACTTCGATTCTCATTGGATACCCCATTCATACAGCCTTGTGCCACATCTCAGTAAACTACTTAGTAAATTACTACTTTTAGTTTCCTACAATCCTTTATCAGTTCAGGAGTGGGGAAAGGTAATAATTATTAAGATTCTATTTTTATTATGATTATTTCGCATGTTATTTTTCAGTCACTTTGATTGTACTCTCTTAAGGAGATGAACAGCTCTGCAAAGAGCCATCTATTTTATTTCATATACCCTGGTATCTCGTTAATGTGTTTATCCGTCCCTTTTTAGATCCTACACATGGTTTTCACAATTACTGGTACTGTGGTAGTTTTAAGATGCTACCTTATTCTCTTAACTATCCCCTTTTTTTTTAATTTGTTTATTTTATTGTATTCTTTTATTAATATGCTGTCGTCTTTTGTCACTGCCAAGTCAATTAAAAAACATGTTTTAAATATTGTTCTTAACCACATTATATAGTCTATTGCTCTTTATTTTTCTGTCTGTTTAGTTAGACAAGAGAATAGGACGTTCTTTGTCTTGTCTAATAAGTTCAAATTGGTGTTTACTCCATTTTTCAGATTTCAGTATTCCATTATCATTACATATTTTCAGTGTCTTATTTTATCATGTTTTTTTTAAATTCTATAATTGTTGGGATTGGGCATTCTGACACGATGCAGTCAGTTGATTCAGTTTTTGTTTGCTCAGTCTACTGACTGGATTTGATCTGTTTTTAATAATGTTCATATGATAGTTGCTTGTTGGTAGGCTCTGGTTCTGTGCTGCTATTATTAGTCCCTCCGTTTCCGTCTTCATTCTGGCACTTTTCAGTCATTGATTAGATATCGGCATTTTATTTATCATTTGTACTGCTCATTCATGTTAAATCTTTTGTTCCCAGGTGTTGATTTATTTGATTCGGTCCTTGAGCTTTGGCCTCTTTCTTAATGTTTAGGCTACCTCTGTTGTTTTCTTCTGTCCATTTTTGATAATGTCTGGTCGTGTTTGTTGACAAAATTATTTCACTAACTGAATATTTTTCTTTTCCTTCTCGTGTGCCTCTAACTGTAGTATTTAATCTGTTGTAACTTCTAAGTATTTAATATTTTAATTCAATTGTTATTTTGTTGGCAGTTTATGTTGGATTAAGCCTCTTTCATCATTTTCTCTCTTGAAGTAGAGATATTCTATATCTGGTCTTGGGTGACGCATTCTGTAGCTGGTTATTAGTTTCCTAACTTCAGTATCTATCTTCTTATTTCAGCTAACGTCCTCTTTATGATATTAAAACTGTATGTTACCATTTGTATTGCTCAGATGTTAATTACTATAACTCTATTTTTTGCATCCAGTTCAATTCGCTATGTGACTTTTATTCTCGTTCTGCTTTTTATTTATATTTTTTTTATTCATTGAATGATTGATACGATTCGCTTCATTAATTCATAAATATCTATAGGCTTTATTGTTTTTTTACCCTGCACTTTTTGTGTTCTTATCAAGAGTTATGTTATCAGACTTTATTTGCAAGCCTTTCCTAAATGTTACTTTCGCTCATTTATCCAGACCAAATTCCCTTCATATATTGTCACAAAATCTTTTTACAGTGCTTACTATGTTTTTTGCGTAAAGCTTTAAATCGTCCATTTATAATGTTCTGCTTTAGAGAAATAGCGTTCTGAAGTTTTATATTTTAGGAACTGGTGGTTTTTACTGAATTTTGAATGACTTCAAATCTTCAGAACTACAGGACTACTCTCAGTATTCTAGCCGATTTCAGAAGAGCCGTGGTCTGAACAGTCTCAATTCTATCTTGATTTTTCAGTTTCCTCAGTCTCTTTTCTAGATTTTTTGGGTTTGTCCCAAAAGTTCCAACTAGTATTAATAGTATTTTTGCTGTTACATTTTTGTCTCGTTCTTTCTTGCAGCATGCTTGTGTCTCGGTAGCTCTGTGTTCAAATAGACGCAAGTATAAATCGTACAATTTTGGATGAAAGTTATTACCAATAACATGTTGTCTGCCATATCCTATTATAAACGGGGAGATGAAAGCCAAAACAGAGTGGTCTTAGTTTACAGTAAAAACGTAGTGTTGCCGATCGACGTACAAGTAAGCAGATGGGTTCTCTGGACTGGCCTTCTGTTTGATGGATCGCTTCAGAAGAACACCGATCTGAGATACTCCAGGGAATTAGTAAACCGTCGTTGTTATGCTCGTATCTTGTTTTTGTTATCTTTACTGGTATTGGTTTTGTTATTTTGTTTAGGTTTAAGACTTTTCCGATCTTGAATTGTCTGTTTGCCTCCTAAATGGAAGTAGGAGGCTCCAACGAACAGATTCCACTTCTCCCTAGTGACAACATCGCCTTATGTGTGGATGGAATCTCAGTAGGCGGTAGATTCAGAATCAAAATATATGTACATTGAAATCCACACACACACACACACACACACACACACACACACACACACACACACACACACACACACACACACACACATTTGTGGATGCGTGAATGTGTTTATATTTATATGAAGATACTGATATTCATAAGCATACATTTATACACTCACATGCCCGCTTACACGCATGTTTGTGAGCGTGTTCGTGTAAATATTTGTGTTTTCCTATATCTTTGTGCATATGGGCATGGAAGATATCTGGACCAGACCATAGACTTATACATAAAAACCTACACTGCATTAATGCGATGTACGGGTGTGTGGACGTATCTATATCTAAAGACATGCATATTTATAAACAGTTGATTATACACGTCATGCAACCTAACACCTACATACATGTGTGTGTATGTGTATGTCTGTTTGTGTGTCTGTGGGTTTGTGTGTGTATGCACGTAATACCATATAAGGTGTGTGAGAAAAGAGTCCATCCATATTCGAATACACGCGAACAAGCACGTGTGTGTGTAAACGTGTTTATATATCTATCTATATATATATATATATATATATATATATATATATATATATATATATATATATATATATATATATGGCATAAGTTTATCCAAAAATGCACACTAAAACACACACACACAGGCACACACACACACACACACACACACACACACACACGTATATATATATAGAGAGAGAGAGAGGGGGGAGGGAGATTATTATTTGTCCGACTTGAGAAAGATTGATATTTTAAAATAATTTTTACACAAATGATTTCAAATTGGGTATTTAGGTTTTTATTATTTCATACTCGTGTTTCGGATTTTTCTGGCCTCTTTAGGAGATTTGAATAGGTAAGTTTAGCCGATTATTTTCATAGTAAAGATGTTTTAATTGGTTATTTTGAAGTTATTAATCCTCGATTTTTGTGTCTGAGAATATCACATTGAAGTTAATTGTCCACCTAACAAAATAGACTCGAGTAAAACGAACGGGAAGAACAAAGGAGGTCAAAATCCGCCTAATGCCCTACTGATTATTTGGTTTCTTCCTTTCTTTGTTTAATGGCATATCAACTCATTTTAGGTTATTTAATGCCGAAGCCATTCTTCTAGAAGAACAGTAGCGGTACTATTTAACCCATAAGGATAAGGGGGCTCATGCCTTTTCCAAGGGTATTTGCCCGAAAGTGAACGTAATAGCGCGACTGGAGTACGAACTCGCGTACTACGATTCCGCAGTCCAACGCTTTAGCTATTACACCACGAGGACACCCCCTGATTATTTGAGTGAATTAGTGGATGAATATATAAGTGTATATACATGTGTATATACATATGCTGAAAAGATATTTGTATAGAACAAAAACACTAAAATAGACTAGAGGTTTTCACAGACAATAAAAAAACAATAGAAAATACAAAGGTATATAAACTGGAATTAAACAAAATCAAAACAGCTAATCAAAACGATCTTTACGATAAAAGAACAGTTTGAAGATAACTTGACCATTTAAATCTACTGAAGTGGATATAAAAGTCCGAAATACGTGTAGAACTCAAGTATATGAATTCATAAAAAACGAAACAAAACTAAATACCAAATTTGAAATCATTTGCGTACCCATTCATTTTAGTATATATACTGGGTATATCAAAGTAGATGCAACCCATTAATATGACAATTCTTATTATGTCAAGTAATCTTTCTTAAAAAGCAATCATATCACTAGAGAAGGGTCAAACCAGATCACAAGATCAGAAATTGATTGACTTTATCCTACAGTGCACGTGAAAGACCACATTCTTGGGAACGTCCTCGGAGAAACTTTTTCGGACTCTTTCCGACAGTATCTCTCACTGCATCCACATTGTCAGGACTTCTTGCTGTCATCTTCTTGCAAATCTAGGATTTTCTGCCCATTAGTTTAGGTCGTCTACTGGCTCTGTGGCTTGAAATTTGCATACACAACAATAAATTTGTTTTTTTGCGGGGGGGGGGATAATTGTTAGTTTAAACTTTCAGCAAAATTTTGCTTGCACAGTTTTTAATAATTTTGTCTCCAAATAAGTTGTGACGCAAAATATTTTCTCTCTCTAGTCCAAGACATTGTGATGGAGGATTAATAGTTGTTATTGTATACTGTTTTCGTATCTGAAACAAAAAAGAACACGACTTTGTTATTAACAGTAAGATGAGTTCCATGTATGCAGTGGCAACACACACACACACACACACACACACACACACACACATATATATATATATATATATATGAAGAAATAGTAGAGTTTGGTGAATCTGAGAAGATGGTAAAAATAAGTGGAAAATGGATAAATCAAACACTTACAAAAGGTTTAGTAGCAATATTTCGTTCTTTATTCCCAGAGTTCTGGGAAAAAAGAACGAAATATTACCATTAAACCCTTTGTAAGTGTTTTATTTATCCACTTTTTTATCATATATATATATATATATATATATGTGTGTGTGTGTGTGTGTGTGTGTGTGCGTGTGTGTGTGTGTGCACGCGCTTGTTTGTGATTATGCATTTGTATGTGCTCATATGCATATGTTCGTGCATGTGTTTTTTCTTTTTATTTTCTTTTTGGAGCATTTTTGTATGGTGACACAAATTAAGATATTTATATAATATTGCGCCCTAAAGCGAAGACTGATTTCTGTAAATTTTCCAAGGTTTTTAAAACTAGTTATCATTTTATGACAAATGCTGCCCACTTCTATAAACAGTCAAATAAATGTTGGAGCAAGTGTTGTCAAACTAGCATGAGGTACCTTCCATGCATATCACTCTTCCTTAAAAAATCTGACGCCATTCTATCCTTTACCTTGAGCAAAACTATCAAGTTGTTAAAGGCTTCCATATTTTTTTTAAAAAGGGAGTTTAAAGCAAACAACTTTCATCGAAGTCTAGTATATTTTTATTTGTTGCATGTATTAAATAGAACTTTATTGGATATTATGTATTTTTTTTTACAAATGTGTATAATTACATGGTAAAAGCATGGCATTAATATTCACAAATTCACAAATCCTTGATGTGTATATCTCTGTAAATGTTAATTCATGCTTTAAGGTATTGTACATCCGTAACAGAACGCATAATAGCAATTGCGTAGAGGTGAATATATGCACGTGTGTGTGTGTGTGTGTGTGTGTGTGTGTGTGTGTGTGTGTGTGTGTGTGTGTGTGTGTGAGAGAGAGAGAGAGAGAGAGAGAGAGAGAGAGAGAGAGAGATTTGTTTACGTAAATATTCAAGCGGATCCTTGTGTGTGGGAGTTAAGATACCGATATTCTATATATTTGTTTATTTGACTTAACCCGAAAATCCTGAATCTGTTTACGAATATGTAAAAGAGATCATGTCATTCCAAAAGTACGCCCAGTTGTAAAGTCTATCTATATATCTAGTGATAGGTTTAGAGAGAGAGACAGACAAACAGAAAGACAGAAAAAGATAAAAAACAAAAGGGAATAGAAAAAGAAGTGTAAACGGAGAGATGAGTAAGATAGGTTTTAATCAACCTATCTTATTATATATATATGAAATAATTTGAATTCAACAAATGGATGTATAATATCTTTGAAAAGCTTATCAACTCTTAAAAAATCTGTTTTAAAAAGCTTCTGAGAAAAAAAAATCTTTACAAAAAGTTTTCACCTGAAGATGACCTGAGGTCGAAACATGGAGGGAAGAATCTTGAAAATTATACAAGAAATATTCCTATTCATCTTATCATTTTCTTGATATCTCCGCTTTCATTCTTTCTCTCTCTCTCTCTCTCTCTCTCTCTATTTCTTTCTTTCTTTCTTTCCTTCTTTCTTTTTTCTTTCTTTCTCTTTCACACATGAACCAAATTCATTCACAAATTTTTCAGCGGTGGAGGGTAAACTGTCATGAAATAATCTTTCGTAGATTATGGCACACACACACACACACACACACACACACACACACACACACACACACATATATATATATATATATATATATGTGTATATTTAGGCAGCATTTCTTCGTTAATGCAAATTTCATTAAACATAATAGACATTTTATGTCTACATATTTTCTTTTGGATCCGTTCGAATTCCCGTATTACTTTTATTGTATTCTGGGGGAATTGATTTATGTATTGTCCATAGTTGCATGTATCCCTAGTACTTTCTGCCCGACTTTGGGCCATCATCAGGGGAGGATCTACTACAAAAGTGATGTAACTTTTGTTTTAGCATATTACAACTGTGTAAAGGCGTCTTTGCCGTTGAAGGTTTTGGCGTTTGTTTTTGAATGTGATTCTATATTTAGTGCCAGTAGCTAAAGACATTTAAGTACATTAGCACTGGTTTGAAAATTAATTCTATTAAGTGTTGGCTGCAGGTTTCTGATATGTAATGCTTCGAGAATCTGAAGTTTTTGTTTATTATTTTGATGTTCTAACATCAAGAACATCAAAATAATAAACAAAAACTTCAGATTCTCGAAGCATTACATATCAGAAACCTGCAGCCAACACTTAATAGAATTAATTTTCAAACTAGTGCTAATGTACTTAAATGTCTTTAGCTACTGGCACTAAATATAGAATCACATTCAAAAACAAACGCCAAAACCTTCAACGGCAAAGACGCCCTTACACAGTTGTAATATGCTAAAACAAAAGTTACATCACTTTTGTAGTAGATCCTCCCCTGATGATGGCCCAAAGTCGGGCAGAAAGTACTAGGGATACATGCAACTATGGACAATACATAAATCAATTCCCCCAGAATACAATAAAAGTAATACGGGAATTCGAACGGATCCAAAAGAAAATATGTAGACATAAAATGTCTATTATGTTTAATGAAATTTGCATATATATATATATATACGTACAGACATATATATATATATATATATAATTTTCCACACATATTTAATTATGTACTCTTTATTTTATAAAACATCCACACAGAGAGATATGCACGCATATATATATATATATATATATATATATATATATATATATATATATATATATATATCCCGGTCTCCAGGGCCATTAGCAAACACTCTACAAACTTGGTCAATACCACATCGATGGAATATGCATGGGGATCGAAAGATGGAATTCGTAGAAAAATAAATTTGATTTAGTAATATTCAATGAGAATATTTTGGTTAGCCAATGAATTTTTCTGCCGATCCTCACACACACACACACACACACACACACACACACACACATATATATATATATATTCCTTGATGTATAACATTTCTTAAATTGGACACGGCGACACGAGTTCAAATCCTGGACGAGATTGATTGCATTTCACATAGCACTAATACCATTGGGAAAGGTATGAATCCAAATATTCTCCCTCCATTATGGTTAAATAGTAGGGCAGACAAGTTTCTTCAGTCTAGGTGAGGCCACTAGTCTAGGAGAAGGAAAATTCTGAATTCAAACCTGTTAAACTCCGTTTAAAAATTGACCTTTTGTCATATCCTATCCGAGCGGGGGTGGTGGTAAATAAGGATAACATTTCTTAAATTTGTTTCGATCTAATGTAAAACATACTGTGAATTCCCCACCCTCCACGCCGAGAGGTTTTCCGAATGATTAGTCGTTATTAAAGCTATAATGAAAATATCTTCCTTTGAATATCCAGCCAGTTACATTTTTAAGAAGACTACAGCTGAAATACTTTCTATTTAGAAAGGTGTTGACAATTATGCCGGTTGGGTATAGTATTTTTTTCTCAAATTAAAATCACTACAAGTTACTAACTTAGAAAAACAGAGAGGATGTAAACTGTTATGAGTATATTGGCCCGAGTAGAGTGTTCGCCAGTGGTCTGGGAGATCAGCGTTCAATCTCAGGTCAAGTCATATCAAAAACTCAAAAAATGGTACTTGATGCTGCCTTGCTTAACTCTTAGCATTATAAGGTATGGTCAAGTTTAAAGTGGAGCAATCCAGAAAAAATAGTAGCGTCCTTCCTTACACTTCAGTGTAGTAGCTATTGAAAAGGGAGCCTTCAGGTCGTCAACTCTTACATTTTTATGAGTGTAAGAAGTGTTTTGTTGTTCCAAAAGAACTTGTTCATTCAAATATAGCATATTACATATCAAAAAACTGATTACACATATCAGTAGTGAACATAATTAAGAAAAAAAACAAATCCTTTGGATGGAAACAGATGCATAACAACAATAACTTTGTCTTGATAATTGACTCCCCTTTAATGTTTTCTATGTTAGAAACATACCGTATCAAGTAGATTTATCACAGTAAATACCTTTTGATTAATTCATAGGTAGTAAATTCATTGTATGGTAAATTTATCGCAAATAAGCTATTCGTGACTAAATCTAAAAAAAGAAAGTAATCAATGCTTGTAAGTATCTAAGAAAAAGTTTCCACAGGGTTAGTGCTGAAATTACGGTTAGAGTAAAGATTCGGGAACCCTTATATTAGAAAAGATATAGATTTGACAAGATGAATTTACTGGTTATAAATTTATTTGTCTTGAAATATACATAGAACTCACAGTAAAAACATAAGCTTTACAGGCTCTAAAGAAAAAAAATCAAAATTTCTCAAGAGTCAAGACAGAAAATATCTCAGATAAATAAGATAAAGGAAATGAATAAATAAGGAAAAATATTATTTTTACACTTTAGAATATCCAGTGATAAGGAAAAGGGCTCAGCAGAGGTGTTCTGAATATATATTGTATGGAACTGCTGCCTAAGAACAACCAGCAGTCTAGTCGTCAAAACACCATTTATTAAAAAAAAACAACTGTGAAGCAGTTTGAAGTAAAGTTGGCGACCGTAGTCGAGGGCGACCCAAAGATTTCCTTTTCAATTGCTACTACACAGAGGCCTAGAGAAGGGCGCTACTCCTTTCCTTGGATTGTTCCACTTTACCCTTGGAACGTACCTTATAATCCTGAGTGTTAAGCCAGTAGATAGCAAGTACTATCTTTTCAGTGTTTGGTATGACTTGACCTGGGATTGAGCCTTGGTCTCCCGGCCCATTGGCGAACACTCTACCTAATGTTTAGTGTATATACATGCATTAAATTCTGAATTATATATATTTATATATATATTGTAACTTGAAGAAAACTCCTTAACGGTTAAAATGTCATTATACATTTATTTCAACAAAGATACATTATCTTCGCCTCAGAAGACCATGAAAGAAATGTTAAGTTTTGATAGTTTTTAATCACCGCCCGTATTTATACATATTTATATATATTTGCGGCGTTGGTATCTATCAAATGGATCTCTGAGATGGAATTGGATACAAAGTCGGGTTTATGTGCAGGATCCCGAAACCTTCCTAGCTGAGGTGCCAAAAATAATTCAACTCAGTCGATAATCCCCGGGCAATGAACACAACCCTTACCTTTTGGAGAAGTGGATAGGTGCTGCCTGGGTGAAAGGCCTCCTGGAATTGAGTTTATTTATTTTCGCACCACCCAGCACGAATGCCAGGTGTTGTTCAGTTTGCGACATTTGTAAAAAGATTTATAAATACCTAGAGTAGATTCTATGAAGTTCTCAAGAATGGATTTTTGTTAGTAAATCCTGAAAACATGAATCAAGAAAAATAGGAAGCTTCGATTACTGTCTTTCCTTTTCTCTGTCTTACTCTATTCTTGTCATAATCCACCTCTCAATATATATATATATATGTATATATATACACATGTGTGTGTGTATGTGTGTGTGTGTGTGTGTGTGTGTGTGTGAATATTATTTGATATATATTAAACAAATAAAATCAAACTATGTATATAGAGTTTGATTTCTTAGTTGAATAAAATTTAAACCTTTATTGTAGAGCAGCAATGGTATCATTTAGCCTGCAGATGGAGGATTTATGTATGTCCATGGATAGATGAACAAAAAGAATTGGTATATATATATATATATATATATATAATTGTTAACTCGTGCTGATAGCACGTAGTTTCCTTGGACTCTCTTACTATCCATTCCAATATTTCCTCACTTTTAATAGGTTCTCTCGACTGCATTTCCTGTCCGTACAGAGCTGATGTATGCAAGTCTAAGCTGGTCAGTCACTAATGTTGCGTCCATGTATTGGAGTTCATAAGAAAAGGCTGCTTAGGATTTCGTCCATAATTCACAATCAGTACCCAGTATGTCTCGCTGGTTTTTGAAATGGGAGGTAAATATCTGTGCAGATTCTGTTTTGTGTGGTTCTGCTTTCAGAATTTATTCAAGACAGCCGTAGCTTTCTAATATAAATTCCATTTAGATTTTTCTCCGTGTGTTTCGTTAGGTTGGTTGGGTTGTTGGTTGGTTGGGTTTTATGGCATATCAACTTTTGTAGGTTATTTCATGCCAAATCAATTTTATACAAAGAAACAGTTCTATTTCAAACTGTTCAGTTAAGCATAATTACACAGTTCAATTGTCAAAAACATTTCTATTTCAAGGTATTCAGTTTATTCAAACAGTTTTAATTCAAACAATTCAGTTTATCATATGTGCTGTTTGAATGTCAAAAACAGTTTCATTTCAAACCATTCAGTTTAGCATTAGTACGCATGTTGGCGAGCAAAGCAGTTCTATTTCAATTAATTCAGTTTAGCATAAGTATGCACTTTTGTTCTATTTGACCCATAGATAGGACCCTATCCGGTGCTACCACCCCAAGCTAGAGTGGACCTGTGAGCGATGGCAATTAAGAGGTACTTCACATTCCCCAAAGCCCCACCATCACTTGAGCCTCATCATCAGATTATTTAGTGTCATATGCAGGAAACTCGTGGAGCAAGGGGTCTTACCTATCTGCCGAGATGCAGTTGGTGTATTCTACAGCCTCAGCCGACTGAACAAGTTTCGTTAGGTTTGGTTTGATTACTTTGTTTATTGCCATATCACTATTTATGAACTTTGGATACCAAAACCAAACTCAAAGAAAAACAGCTGTGATACTATTTAACTCATAGCTTTTGTGTGTAAGAGGGTTCATATCTTACGCAAGGGTATTAGTCCGAAAGTGAACATAAATCCTGACTGGAGTTTGATCTCCTTTTCTTTGAGGCCATAGTCCAGTACTTAAGTCATTAAGCCTCGTGGACCCGTTCTTATTTCATAAGAGTCCATGTAGTGCATCTATACAGAAGTATTGACACTATCACAGCTTGGGCGAGATCGAATTTAATTTTCTAAAAGAGATAAGATTTCCATATGTCAATAGCAGTTCATATCCTCTGTATGCGTATGTTGACATTACTTCCCGTTGATGAGATATTACTGTTGAGGTATGTAAAGTTGTATTTATTTCAGAGACTTGCCATTTAAAATGGAAATGACTTCTTCTTTTAAACACATGAACTCTATTGTAATTAAAATTTTCTGCTATCGGCGTTTTGAATAAGTAAAGAGTAATATTACAATGAAAATATAAAATTACACAAATATGAGGTGTAATTAGTTTTTAGACCAAACCGGTTCAGGAAAGGTGAACATTGAATTAAAATCAGGTGTATTCTGCTTAAAAATTGACCTCGAGTCGCATTCTAATGGTAGGGTTGAGTAAGTATATAACATTAGACTGCAACACACACACACACACACACACACACACATATATATATATATATATATATATGTTTACAGAAGTTGTTCAAAAAATTCTAAGCCTCACAAGATTTTAGATTCATTGCACATTAGATTTATTTAGATTCATTGCACACTTTTCTATGGGCTTATTCTACCCGGAAATTAAGACAAGGCTGAATTAGTTTTTCAGTTTCATACCAAGTGTTACAGAGTTGCCACAAATAAATGTTCGTTTATGGGTCTTCTATCAGCGTTTGGCTTTGCCCCCTTTTCAACAACCCTCTATGTAGTATCACCAATGAATATGTACACACCTAAAGTTTTTATTAAAAGTTGATTTTTTTTATCGGCTAAAGACACTAGAACCCATTATTCATAGTGAACATCATAAGATCAAATTGGATATAAGGCATTAGTTATTTTCTCTCTCCTTTGACAGTAAACACACACACACACACACACACACACACACACACACACACACACACACACACACACACACACATATATATATATATATATATATGTATATATATATATATATATATATATATATATACTGCCAGAACATTCCTGAAGAGCCGTTTGGTGAAACCTAGGTAGACTCCCTCAGAGTTTTCCCTTGAAGAGATATACTTAAATATCTGCAGAAATATGAAGGGGTGTACTCACTTTTGTGATACCCTATATATATATATATATATATATATATATATATATATATATATATATATATATATATATATATATATATATATATATATATATATATATATATATATATATATATATATATATATATATATATATATATATATATATATATATATATATATATATGGGGAGGTTGTGTCTGTTTTTGTGTTGGTGAGAAAGTGTAGCCGGTAAGCCAAAATGTAAAGAAACGAAAGTTACATCATAATGCCTTATAATTCCTGATCTGGCGTATGTAGACTGCCAGCTGAGTGGTATGATACTAAGTCTAACGTAAAGTTGGCCAGGTTTCGAACCCAGCTCGAAGCGTCCTACATGTTTAGCCACACACAACAGTCTGTTTGTGGACGAATATATATATATATATATATATATATATATATATATATATATTCAGACAGAGCGTGAGAGAGAAAGATATAGAGACAGACAGATAGAAATTAGAAAATATAAGAAGTGCGTCGCGTAATGAGTCAATGTTAGCAATGGTAGAAAGGCTTTAAATAATATATCAATTTTAATTGATAATTATTCAGGCCTTTTGACAGATAAACCAAATCTAATGCCATATAGTGAAGAAAGATTCGGAGGTACCCGTGGTGTAATCAAGGAAATGAGGCTTGGAACCTTTTGACCTCGATAGCGACACAAGTTCAAACCCTGGATGAAGCTGATTGCATTTCACATACCACTAATAGCCTCGAGAAATGTATGAATCCAATTATACTCCCTCCAGCTAGGGAGATAAATAGGGCTGACTGGGTTCTTTAGCTTTGGCTAGGGAACCAGTCCAGGAGAAGAAAAACTCTGAATTCAAACCTGTCAACACTTCTTAAAATTTGACCTCGTCTCACAGCATGCCCGCGCAGATGGGTTGATCAATACTTCTATTCACGAAAGAACATTTTCGACTCAAGCTTCAATCAGTATAAATACAGAGTAGATTTAATACATTTTACCTTGCAAATCAGCATTCTAAAACGCTTATACCATAACTGCTATTGTTCAGGTGTTGGTGACTCTAATACATGCACAAATACATATATCAATATATTTTTGTGAGTGAAATTAGTAAATATATAAGTATGTACGTCCATTTATAAAAAACAATTGCTAATATTTTCGCAACCCCCCCCTTATATATATATATATATATATATATATATATATATATATATATATATATATATATATAATTAGCATTGTGCTTAGAATTTGATGCTAAACAATTTTTAATTGGTAAAACCTGAACAGTACAAAATGCAAGAAATTGAGGAGTATAATCACAACGTATTTCAAATATAAAAATACTTGTAATCAAAGTTGAATACTATCTCTCCAGAGGATCGAAAGCGTGAAACTGACACGAGTTTTAATCCTGTTTTGTGTTTTATTATTTTACTTGATGTTTATATCTATCTATCTATCTATCTATCTATTTCTCTCTCTCTCTATCTATCTCTCTCTCTCTATATATATATATATATGCGTGTAAGTGTGTGTATATGTGTATGTGTGTGTGTTTTCGTGTGCGTGACGACTGACACGTTTTCACAGATAATAGCCGTCTTTACCTCCAAAATTACATCTCAAATATCTGGATTAATGACTTAATCAACTTGTGAAAAAATATGCAATATGCCCAAGATGATAAGGTATTAAGAGGTTTTTACGTCGTTGGATTATAATAACAAGGCATTATACGAATCTTTCACATCTCTCTAGGTCTACATAGCTACAGCACAGTGACTAGCATTACATGATAACTAGTGTCTACAAAAACTCCAGGTTTCATTTAATACTACCTTCTCTTATGTATTTCCCGTCAAGGGATATCTACAAGTCGTTCGAGATTTGATACGCGAAATTCCTTCTCCAGATTTTGGAATGAACTTTCACAAATAGGGTCGCCTTCTCAACTACTTTATTTTAGAACCCTTTCTAATTCTCTCTACTCCACTCTCTCTCTCTCTCTCTCTCTCTCTCTCTCTCTCTCTCTCTCTCTCTATCTCTTTATGCAAATATGTAATTCAATTTTCTTGCAACACGTTATCATCTACGGTCACTAAATGAATATTTTTTTTTGGTATATCTACTCCTACTCAAAAGTATTTAATTTATTTGCGTAGAGAAATAATCAATAGCAAACGTGTAATCTTATAGGTGTTTTTTTTTTTTTAATCTCCGAAGACAAACATGTTAATAAGGTAAATGTCAACACATATGTACGTTGGAATGTAATGATTAAGAAAGAATGTCATTGTATACGTTAGTATATTTGTGTTAGGGTTTGCTTACAGTCCCTGAAGTGATCTTGTGTAGAGATTTGCACTTCGCGGTAGAGAATGCGCTTTCCTATACACAGCTTGTACAATGCCTACGTAAAATCATAGAAACAGATAATAGAAAAAAATACATGTATACTACCCTGAGAGAACGTATGGAATTAGAGAACTTAGAGGATATTCCCTTGGCTTTTATATTTAGCAGTAAATAGAATACTTATGAAATAAAAAGCAGAGCATTTTTTCTTTATTTAACTGAACATATTGGTTTCACAAAATTTTCCTCAAACGAAATAGATTAAATAAATCAAACTAATCGGATAATTTTCCACGGGTAAAAAGAAGAAAATAAAATGGAATATAGCAAATAAGTGAGTAAACTTGGTGACCGTTGTCGAGGGAAACCCGAAGGCTTCCTTTTATTAGCTACTACACTGTTGTGTAGAAGAAGGCGCTACTCCTTTTCCTGGATTCTTCCACTTTGTCCTTGATCTGTACATTACAATGCTGAGTCTTAGGGAAGGAGAAATCAAGTGCCATTTTTTTCATTCTTTGGTATGAGTCGACTTGAGATTAAACCCATGTCTCCCGGTCCATTGCGAACACTCTACACGCTAGGCCAAAGTATCAGTGAATAAATATTCCAGCAGAATTACCAGGTATTAAATAAAGATATATTTAACATCTAATCTAAAAATTATTCATTTACTGCAGAATAATAAAAAAACCTTGGGAATATCCTTTAAGTGTGCTAATTGCTTACGGTATATCGAAATATTTTCAATTTTCCACGGTATAGGCACCTTGCTAATGGGTTTTTCAATGATTTCGAAGGAGCGTGTTTAAAATTACTGACTGGCTGGTTTATTTCATTACATAAGTATCTGTAACAGTTAGCTTTTATCAAACCTTAAAAAAACCCTGAAAAATCTTTCTAAAACCCTTTTTTTCCACAAAACCCTTTTCTCTCTTGGTATCATTGCTTCTTTTAAATTACTTTTTAGGTGTTGTTGTTTATATTAATATGGAGGAGTTTTAATTTGCTTTGATTCGGGTTTTGTTGGAGTTCTTGGGGTGGGGACTTCAAGCGTTTTTTCTTTGTTTTACTGTTTTGATACGATGGAATTCCTGTTATCTTTTTTTTTCAGTTTTGTGTTTAGTTATTGCTCTCGTGATGTCATTATTTTGTTCCGTGTTTGTTTTTTATTTCGTTTTCTGGGGGATCTTGACATCCTATTTTGCTTGGGAGATATTTCTCAGGGAATGATGCAGTGTTCTTCATAAGGTCCAGAGAGAACAGCTCGATTTTTTTTTCATCGTCGTTACCGATTGAGGAGTCCATTTTTATGGTTAAGGATAAGGTTTTGTTCGTGTACGTTTGTGGCTACTGTAAGTGTGATACATATCTTGCAATTTTGTTAGTTTCTGTGAGACGTTTTTTTTATCCACGTATGTTAGTTTTCTGGTATTTTAGCTGTTTGAAAAGGCAGTGACGAGTATTTTTTCCTGAGAACAGTATTTGTCTAGTTTTAATCATTAAAAAAATGAACAAAAATGATGAGATGAATTCAATTATCTATTTGTATTGTTTACATTTTTGATTGTTTTAAACTAGTTTCAATAATCGTTCGCATTCAGAAGAAAAAAGTTTTGTTGTAAAAAAACTTAGTCTTTAAAAATTATAGGAACTGATAAAATTTAGCAGTGACAAATAAACAAGCCGGTCATTTATTTGAAACCGGTTTTTCCAAATGAAAAACTCATTAGCAAGGTGCCTTGACAAGGGATTTTTAAAAGACCAATTAAATACGCTTGGATACAAGAAAATGATCATTCAACAAATGACTATTGTACATCACTAGTACATTTTTGTTGGTTCATTAATTGCATATAAAAAACATTTTAAAAAAAACTACGTTGTAAATTGTTTTTTCTTCAAAAACACATTTTCCGAGGATGAACTAAGGCCGAAAATTGATGAGAAAAATTGAGAAATATGCATCATAAAAGAAATATCCGTGTCTTTCTTAATACATTTGTTCATCTTTATATATATATATATATATATATATATATATATATATATATATATATATATATATATATATATTTGTGTGTGGGTGCGTGAGGAGGTTCTATATATTTATGCATGTATATTTTTATCCAACCCCTTTGTGATGAGCCGGATGTTACACGGGATAAGTAAGTAAAGTTAGCGACCATAGTCGAGGGTGACCCGAAGGCTCCCTTTTCGATAGCTACTACACCAAGGTGTAGGGGAGGGCGCTACTCCATTCCCTGGATTGCTCCACTTTACCCTTGAACCGTACCTTATAATGCTGAGTGTTAAGCAAGGTGGTATCAAGTTCCATTTTTAAAGTCTTTGGTATGACTCGACCTGGGATTGAACCCAGGTCTCCCGGGCCATTGGCGAACACTCTAACCGCTGGGCCAATGTACCGAAGCTGGTTAAAATTCATCATTTTCCGTCTCCTTGTCTAGTTTTTTGGCGAAAGTTTAAGGCTACTGTCTGAATAAGTATTTATCGATACTGATGGAGAGATTAGATAGATTCCTGCATTTTTCAGAAGTATTAGCTAAAATTGCAAATCAAACAGCCCCGCCAAGTTTTTTTTTTTTAACTTGGAACATAGATTTTATTTTCTACGACAATGATGATTACATTAAACGCGCCTTATATGTATGTAGATATGTATGTGTCTTTTTTTTTAGAATACACATATGTGTATAAATGCCATAATATATCACTTTCATATGTACATGGATGTACACACTGATGTATCTATGTCTATGAAGAATGGCAATGAATATGTACAGATCTTTATTAAAGTCTTTTTATGATACACTTAATTATAAATCCAATATAGTGCATTGAAAATAGTTCCCTTATGAAGCCACACACAGACTTAATGATTGTCCAGGAAATCTTCATTTTATTTTTGCCTTTACTTCGTTTCTCACGACCTCTTACATATTCTTGGCATTTCCTTAACTGCAACAACGGAAATGGAATTAGATATTTTAGAAGAGGAAATAGTTTACACTCAGATAGTTTTAAGACGACTGTGGAACAGAAGCAGTACCGATCCAGTCCCTCCCCTAACTCCCATTCCTCCAATTTGCGTTGTTTTTAAAAGACGGCCGCCGGTTTTGGTCAAAACTGCAGAAACTATAAGTCAGGTTCACAAAAAAAAAAAAAAAGAAAAGATAAAAAATACGAATCCAAGAATAAAATCCAATGGCTGTTTGTTTTATGACAATTTCTATTTACTGAAACATTTCAGCCTAAGTCATGTGGATTATAACTGTAGCAATATGAATGGAGTACGGAATTTGCTCGCTGGTCAGTTCTCTACCTCACTCTCGATTCAAATACCACTCTCTCTTTGCCTGCAACTTCGAACTGCGAACTTCGCTATCATGAACGGTAGGCAAGCTAAGGACCTTGGCTTTGCCTGGTGGCCCTATTTATCTGTATCCAATGACAAAATTTTCTACGTGATGACCTTGAATCGATCTCACGGTCAGTTCGCTTCTGTGAGATATATGTGGGCAGAATTCCGGCAAAATCCCAGGCTTTTTCAGCTTCGACCAAACAAGTTTTAAAACCTTAAAAAACAAAGATTTATATCTGCTGATCTCTGATAATACTAACGTTGAAAAATTCAGTTTGTATAGACATTTAAAAATAATCCCATCGTTTCTATTCAAAAACTATTTTATTTAGGAAGTCTCTTCTTTCTATTTTATTAATTAGTTTTTAAAACTTGTGGAAAAGCTTGCATGAAGCTAATAATAACTGATAACCCGCAACAAAAATAAGTGTAGATTTTTTGATGACTGAACTGGAATGTTAATCACTTAATACGCGAATGCAGCAAACTAGCACAAAAGGGAATCAAGATTAGACACGACTCGGTTGGAAGGTTGATCCACAGAAGATTTTAAAAGAGATTACAATTTGATCATGCTGATTAAGAGTAATTAAAAAAAACAGAATTTTCTTTACAAAAGGAGATGCATGAAATTTTCTAGTATTAATCTACTAGAAAAAAAGAACCGGCCTTCTAGTGGAATTTCCCGTTCCAGTGGTCCACTGAGTGAAAATAAGGGAAAGAGTAAGATATACTATTATTTGGATCATGCGAACGAACTAATAAGCCAATGGAATATGAAGCTGTCTGTGATACTAATTGTAGTTGGTGCACTTGGAACGGTCTCCAAAACCTAGAAAAAAGACCGAGGGAACTGAAGAAATGAGGTCGAATCGAGACCATCTAGACTACTGCAATCTTAAGACTAGCTGGTATACTTACGTAATCTGGGAGTCCTGAGATTTGCTATCACTTTGACTACAGTGAAAAACACAACTTAAAACTAGTGTGTATAATAATAATAATAATAATAATAATAATAATAATAATAATAAGAAGAAGAAGAAGAAGAAGAAGAAGAAGAAGAACCTCAGCTATGCCGAACTGAATTTAAAAACCCATTGATTCTGAATTGTGAGTTCAAGCCTCTCATACGTTCAATGTCTCATACGAGCAGCCTTGAACCAATTAAAACTGTGGTAATTTTTGAAGAATGGTCATGTCAGGCTAAGGGAACATGTTCTCGTTAGATCACAAATGTTCAGCGTAGATTGTAAGCAATTTGAGACCTGTAAAGATTATTAACAAAAAAGAATACCGATATCAACGTTCAGAAACGTATTCTTTTTTCTTTATTCAACACAGTTGGCTTCTACCATTTTCATTTTTCGAAGTTAGCAATAGAACCCGATCTTCAGGATATTTTACTCTACTAGTATTGTTGTATATTGACCTCCGACCCCGCAAAGCATGTCATTCCAAAGACGGCGGAAGTGCATATTCCATTGACATGGGCGACCTTGGCTGACAATATTGGACAGGGTTAAAATCCCACGGTACAGTCATAGACTGATGCACCGGAAGAGAGTGACCTGAAATAACATGACAGTTATTTCCGCTTGATGACGATCAAACATGCCATTCCAAAGACGGCGGAAGTGACACATTCCGACGGCCAGTTATGGGTTGATATTGAGTGGGCGATTGAACTATTATATAAATCGGTGAAGACAGGAAGTCAGTTAGTTTGGAGATAGAAGAGTTTGGAGACAAGATGTGGTTGAGAAAGCCAGTGCACAGCAGAGAGCTAGGCCCCCAGGCCCCCAGTTGAGCAACCCTGGAGAACGAGAAAGACACAACGCTGATGGCCATAAGAGTGGGGGTCAATATGTTGCAGTTCTGTTCGTTCTCCAACTCCCTCTCACACACAACCCTTTCAAATAAAGCGAGAGGTATAGTTTTCTAAAAGACTGGGTCGCTCGTCTTTATTGTGTCGTCGTTATGATTTCGCATGCATATGTATTTGTATGTTTGGTTGTGACTATACAACAGTATTGTAATATTTTTCAAAATGTAATGAATATATTCATGTACTAGTTCAGCTTAAATTTGCATATATGCATTCAATTTATGACTTTTATTTGACAATGTAAAGAGATATTTTCATACAGCAGAATATACCTACTTTTTCTACTGAAGTCAGTCAAAATGGATTATAAAGAATAGTTTAGATATTTAAAAAAAATTATATATATTTCATTCGTATCTTTCTTTTGATATTATGAATTTGGCTGTCTGTGGAAAATCAACAAACGTAAATTTTGAATCCTGTTATTTTTCTTAAAGAATCATTATCGAATAACAATGGAATTCTGGCTAAAGAAGGATAAAAGGAATGTTTCTCAGAAATGTAATTAGTTTTAATGACCTATTGACGCATTCATTTATTTATCTATTTGTTGTTTTAAGTGCTGTTTTAAGACATATGTCTATATTATGTGAAGAGGCAGTTGTTCGAGAGGTACTAGTTTGCTTCAGAGGAATAATCAATACAAGAATATCCCACTTAAATGAAGACACTATTCGAGATCAGATCAAGTAGCCTTTTACAACTTCGGTCAGTGATATATGACCATAATCTTCCAGATTCAAGTGTTGAAAATTAAAAAAAGGAAAAAGGAAAAAATATAATGAAATGGACGGGTTCATTTTTTCTATGTTGAGAGAAGAGATAGTTTTTTCCTTCAAAGACGAACTAACGTTTTTTCATAATCGAGAATACTAGCAGAAAATAATTATGCAGATATTTAGTTGGTTGACATAACTTTAAACATGATGTTCCTTTTTGTGTAGAAATAGATTTAAGATTAATAAAATAAGTAAAAATAGAAAGGAAAAGAGAAAATAAAAACATGTCGAGAAGAGAGCAAAGAAAATGATGCAATAAAAACGAAAGAAAGAAGGATCAACAGTAAGAAAGGAAAGACAAGGAAAGAGAGAAAAGAAGAAAGGAAGGAAGGAAGGAAGGAACAAAGAAAGGAAGGAAAAAGGAAGAAGGAGAGTAAAAAAGGAACTAAGAAAAAAATAAATACAGGAAGGAAGGAAGGAAGGAAGGAATTAAAAACCAAAGAAAAACAAACAGAATGGAAAGAAATTGAAAGGAAGAAAAACAGTAAGGAGAAAGAAATAAAGAAAGACAGTAAAGAGAGAAAAATAAAAGAAACACGGTTAAAATGGAAGGAAGTAGAAAGGAAAAAGAGAAAACCAGAAAAGAAAGAAAGAAAGAAAGAAAGAAAGAAAGAAAAAAGAAAGAAAACAGTAAATAATAACGAAAGAAAAGAAAGAAAGTGAGAGCAATAAGAAAGAACGAAAGAAAAAAATATAAGAAGTAAGGAATCATGGAAAGAAGAAAAAAGGGCTGAAAAAAGAAAGAAGAAAAGAAAGAAAAAAGGGAGAACGATAAATAAAAGCTGTAAGGGATGATGGAAGGAGGGGGAAAGAAAAAAGAAAACCACTTAGGAAGGAAAAAAAAACAGCCATGAATGATTGAAGGTTAAAGAAAACAATCATTTGTCAAAAATATGAGAAAAGAAAATTTGAAATTTTTAAACCGCTAAAATGTGATGTAAGAAACGACAGAATGAAAACAAAATGTACGGAAATAAAGATATACATTTCAAACGCAAACATTTCGGAAAATAATTTTAAAAAAAATTATAAAACAAAAACTATTTTGTCGGAAATTAACATTAGCAGACTGAGTGCGGAGATAATTATCATATTGGAGCCAATACTCAAGAGAATAATGAAATTAAATAAGATCTGTGATGAAAGAAACAAGAAAGACTATTTTACAGATAGAGAGAAAGCGTAAATAGACACCTGTATTTTTAAACAAGAACCTTTACTCAACGATCTAAACAATTCCAGAACATTATATATGAATTACATATAGGTGAATTTGCCATTTCCAAAGGTTAAAGGTTTAACTTTTTTCAAACTACAATCTGGCCTCTTTTGTAAGAGATGAACAGCATAGTTACTTTATATAAGTAATCGTGACGTAGACTTCCTAGATTTTCTATATATTTCACGATTTACAAACTTAAACATTTAGTTTCAAAACTCTTGAGAGGACATTAACCCCGTGGGCTGCGGCAGTAAAATACATAGACTCCATCTCTACAGAGAGATAAGAGGCCCCAAACCAACGAGTGTCCTAGATATAACACCAAACCATTGAATGCAGAGGTTCCATTCAAAGAGCTTTGAGCAATATTTAGTACCCCTTCATAGCGATTACTTCCAAGTCCACTCTGATCCGAAGTGGTAGTACCTGTTATGGTCACATCTATGCGTCAGATGGATATGTTCAAAATTAGGGTCCCTTTCAATGGGTCAAATTGAATAGTTCAAAATTTCCTAAGGGATTATTAGTATCATTTAGAACAATTAGAGTTTAACAGTAATACTTGAAGCTATTTAACTGTAAACAGAATTAGAAACTATTTAAATTTTGGAAAAAAAATGACGTCTAAATCGTTTGAAAAGAAAGATACCTCTGAACAATTCACAGAAACCGGATTTGGCATTAAAAAGCCACAAAGGTTGATATGCCATAAAACACCTCTAATCAGCCTTGAGTAGCCATTCTCATTACTCCCAGATACAATCAGATTCGGCGTGGTATTACGTCTTAGAGTATGATCTATGGGCCAAAAAGATCTGTTAAAAATTATTCGTATTCGCTAGGACGGTGTGCTGAATAAATAAACAAAATAAATCTAAAAAATGTCTTAAGAAAAATCTACTCAAAAGATTCGCTAACTTTTTTGATATAAAATAACCCCAGACAGGTTACCACACCGTTAAAATTAATCAATCGATCTGATAAATGGGAGTTGCCATGGTGTAAGGGAGGTGCCCGTGGTGTAATGGCTATCGTCGTAGGAAATGGACACGGCAACATGAGTTCAAATCCTTGACGAGACTGATTGCATTTCACATAGCACTAATACCCTTGGGAAAGGCATGAATCCAATTATTCTCCCTCCAGCTATAGGTAAATAGTAGGGCAGACTAGGTTCTTCAGCCTTGGTGAGGCAACTAGGATAGGAGAAGGAAAACTCTGAATTCAAACCTGTTAAACTCCGCTTAAATATTGACCTTGTGTCATATCCTGTCCGAGCGGAGGGGTTGGTAAATACAAATGCACAATGTACCGTTTTGGTATAAAATAACCTTTGACAGGTTGACACACCTTGAAAATGAATCAATCAATAAAGAATCAATCATTTGATTAGGCATCAAGTTCACTTTTTAACTATATTTGAGGGTCTGCAACATTTCGTGTTGTTATATAATAGCCGAGAGATTTCGGTTCATGCCTCTGAGTTTAGTTAGGCTGAGAACCTTTTGGCTCAGCGCATTGGTTAGTTAAGTGCAAAATTGAGGCAGGTGTTAACGCGGGCGCATGCGAGCGGATGGAGGTGTCACTCAGATGTCATAATAGTCCAAGACGAAACGGGATGACAGGGTGCAGGTGACGTCACGCACCGGAAGCGCGCGGAGGTTTGTGTGAGAATCTGAAGAAAGTCAGAGTTGGGTACTAGACGCCAAACGAGAAGGATCGACTTTTGGAGCTCGCAGACGCGAGGTGAACTTGCGCCCTATGACGGCCGCTTGCGATGGGGGCCAAATGAATAAGACAACATAGAAGATTGTGTCTCTCCTCCTTACGTCGAAACCTTTAACTCAAAGTTAATAAAAAGGTTTCGTACTTGAACAAGAAGTCGTTACGTGTTTTCGAATTCCGAGATTCCTATGTTCTTTATATGTTCTATCGTTATGAACATTATATGTCCATTTCGCACATGGCCATATTCGTGTATATGGCGACGCAACAGTGTGCTTTTCTCAGTTCTCAACGAATGTGCTGTTGTATTTAAGTATATCTGGAAAGATATCCCTCCTGCTGAAAATCATTTGAACTAATATGTAATCCGCATATTTGAACAACCACTGCTCCAAATTGCTTTCTATATCATCGACGAAAATCTGCTATAAATGTTATTATATTGGAAGTGGTTCAAACAAATTAAACGAGAAAACATAATCTGATGAAAATTGAGCCAAAGGAAACTAGCATCAATAGTCTAACAGGCTCTCTATCAAAGCCGGGTTTGTGATGACCGTCATATTTGACAAAGAGATGAAACCTGGGTCAGGGAAGACCTTGGAGTAATAGCAACGAAGTAGTGACTCAGCGCTCCGAAAAGCTCGGGAAATGGAACCTCACTACGAAATGTAGTTTATTGATTGATAGATTTTTACGGAATGTCAAGCTGTCTTGGGTTATTTCATGACTAGATTCATGACAACATTACTAACTTGTGTACTACTTTCTATTTCGCCGTTTCATGGGGAGATGGCAACATTTTGATATAAATACATGGATTCTGTTTTATGTGAGTTCAGGTAGATTATGGATTTGATTTAGGGTCAAATATAACTATGACTCCAACTTTAACTCAAATCTATAAAAATGCATTAAATGAAAATAATGTTTCTAAGTAAGATTTAAACATATTCGATAATATTTGTTTGTTTTCAATAGCGATTATTGCTATTTTCCATTTCAAGAACATTTTCTTTGGAAAGCGATATCAACTTGAAAAAAAAAATCAAGATAAAGGTTGGTTTTCTTGACACATCAACATTCATGGGTCCTTTAATATGAATTATTTTATGACATATCCAGGACAATATTTGTTTGTTTTCAATAGCGATTATTGCTATTTTCCATTTCAAGAACATTTTCTTTGGAAAGCGATATCAACTTGAAAAAAAAAATCAAGATAAAGGTTGGTTTTCTTGACACATCAACATTCATGGGTCCTTTAATATGAATTATTTTATGACATATCCAGGACAATATTTGTTTGTTTTCAATAGCGATTATTGCTATTTTCCATTTCAAGAACATTTTCTTTGGAAAGCGATATCAACTTGAAAAAAAAAAATCAAGATAAAGGTTGGTTTTCTTGACACATCAACATTCATGGGTCCTTTAATATGAATTATTTTATGACATATCCAGGACAATATTTGTTTGTTTTCAATAGCGATTATTGCTATTTTCCATTTCAAGAACATTTTCTTTGGAAAGCGATATCAACTTGAAAAAAAAAATCAAGATAAAGGTTGGTTTTCTTGACACATCAACATTCATGGGTCCTTTAATATGAATTATTTTATGACATATCCAGGACAATATTTGTTTGTTTTCAATAGCGATTATTGCTATTTTCCATTTCAAGAACATTTTCTTTGGAAAGCGATATCAACTTGAAAAAAAAATCATGATAAAGGTTGGTTTTCTTGACACATCAACATTCATGGGTCCTTTAATATGAATTATTTTATGACATATCCAGGACAATATTTTGGAGAGTCATATGCCTTAGCTGAGATGCAGTCAGTGCATTCTACAACTCCAGCCGACTGGGCCACAGAACACTCATTGAGGTAGTTTTACCGATCTGCAGAGATGAAGTCAGTGCCTTCTACAACACCAGCCAACTAGGCTGAGAAAAGTGATGAATACAAAATATGATAAGAGAGAAGTAAAGATTGAGAAAGTGTTAAATGAAAAGAGAAAAAAAATAAAAGGGAAAAGAAAAGAAAAGGGAAAAGAAAAGAAAGGAAAAATATGACTAGTGAGAGACGTAAAAAAGAAAGAGAAAGTCTAAGAAGAAAAGGAAAGAAAAGAAAGGAATATAAAAATATGATGAGAGAGAGAGAGAGAGAGAGAGAGAGAGAGAGAGAGAGAGAGAGAGAGACTTTGAAAAGAAAGAGAAAGTGGAAGAAGTAAAGAAAGGAAATATGATGACGAGAAAATATAACTCTGTAAAATATGACGCGTGAGAATCATAAAAGGAAATGAGAAAACAAAAAATTGAGATAATAAGGAAAGATAATGAGAAAGACGTACAAAAGATAAAGAAAATATAAAAACTAAATTAAATGGAAGAGATGAATATAAAGAAATAATGAGAGAGACTTAAAAAAAGAAATCGAAAGTGTAAAAAAGAAAAGAAAAGAAAAAAGAAAAGAAAGAACAAAATGAGGGCTGAAAGAGACGATGAGAAAGACTTAAAAAAGAAAGAGAAAGTTTAGAAATAAAAGTAAAAAAGATTAATATAAATAGCAATACCATATGATATCCGTTTTTATTGTATAGTGTTTTTCTAGAAATGATAAAATGGGTTTGGGTCTTCTTGCTTAATCCATATATTCATTACCCTCAAAACTCAACTCCCAAGTATCGTGACTCAAACGAACTATCTTTTAAACCGCACAAGGTCTCACTTGATTTTCACAGTTATCATATATTCTCATTGAGGGAATTTGAACTATGGCATTGCATATGTCGATCACTCCTACGGAAATGTTCAGCAGATGTTCTTCATTGTAGGAAAAAATTAAGAGAATAAAAGAGAAAATTTTACAGAGAAAGAGAAAGGGAAAGAAATACAGTGAGAAAGAAACGAGAAAAAGAAAAGGTGGAAGATTATGAAAGCATGTGTCGGAGGGAAATAGGGAAATGATAAAGTGTTATAATGAGAGAGAAGAAAAAAAAAAAGAAGAGAATATATCCTGATGAAAAAAGAAATCATGAATATAAAGAGATGATGAGAAAGATGTTAAAACGAAAGAGAAAACGAAGGAAGAGAAGGAAAGAAAATGGATGAATACAAAGAAATGAAGAGAGGGATGTATACAGAAAAAGACACTGTAAGAAAAGAGAAAAATAATGAATATAAAGAGATCACAGAGAAAATGTGAAATGGAAAGAGAAAATATGAGAAGAGAAAAAGAATAAAAGAAATAGAACAAAAATTAAAAAACAAACAAACTAGAAATAAAAAGATAAGGGAAATAAAAGAGAAAGCCACCATAGACCTATCTTTAAAAGCCACATTTACAAAAATAAATGAATGAATGAATGAGCCAATAGGTAACACAAACTCTAATTAAATTTCTCTAAAATTTTCCTTTTTATCCTCCTCAAACCGAATTCCATCCAAACTCAATTATCATCCTTTAAGAAAAGAGACATGTAGAAACGCGAAAGAAAGCAAGAGAATAGAGATAGAATTCAAAAGAGGGAAAAACCAAAGAAGAGTTTACTGACAGTGATCTAGGCTTCTGGGCATAAAAAGGGCCTATCCTGTCCTACCGTCTATTCACTGTAAATAAGAATGTAAATAGGAACAATCTTAACAAGACATTTGTTTCCAAAACCCCGTGTCTAAAAAAATAGAGAAATATATTAGCTTGTTTACCTTCACTGTTACAAATAATCTTTTTGAACAGATCTATCGGATTGCATTAACAAAATAGCAGGAATTTGTAGTGTTGAAACATTTTGGGTCTAACACATTCATTTATTTGAGGCCACTTCAAGAATAAGATTTTGCTACTTGGACCTCTTGTTGCTTTTGGCCCTCGGGCACTGATCGATTGCGCGACCGCCTAGATTGATCGAAAAGCAAAGAATGAAAAGAATAAACAAGTAACAAAAAAGTCAAAAGAAAAGGAGGTAAAGAATTAAATAATCTTGTTGCAAGAAAAAGAATCTTCGCGCAGCAAGACTAACAAAAAGATATTTGATTTGGCTTCTTTTTTAATGACATTTAAACTATCGTGGATTATTTAATGCCAAAACCATCCATATAGAAGAGAAGCAGTGATAGCACGTAACAATTAGGTTGGAGGATTAGTACATTTCCCAACGGTATTCATGAAACGGTAAACGTAATTGTGCGACTGGACCTCAAAACGCATTCACAACAATATCTCAGTCAAGCAGTTAACCACTATTCCTCCTCAACACACACACATTACTGGTAAATATAAAAACACACACATGAACTAGCGTGATCAATTTCCACTTTCTAACTACTTATACCTCGTGCAGCTCTAGAGATTGCAATAACATCTTAGTATATCTCGAGCGTCTCCTGTTTAATTCTTCTCTTCAAATCTGTTGGCAGTTCAACATTTATTCTCAAGAAGTTTTATAATAACTCACTATCTTATTTCAGGTTCGTTAAACACACTCGACAAACTACGACACTGATTGCATTCTGGCATTTTAAGAGCATCCTTCAACTGAACGAAATTTGACCATTAATCCAATTCTGTTTTATTGCTTCTATTTATTAAAAAAAAAGTACCCTGATCTCAATTCGCAATATTTCAATTTAATCTAAAACAAATAAAACAAAACTATTCTATGAGTATTATCCAAACTGGAAAATTGTAAGTGTTTGACAATAGATAAAAGGATTGATTTATTTCCTTTGTTTAATGGCATATCAACCAGTGAAGTTATTTAATGCTAAATTCATCCTTGTATAAGAACAGTGGATACTATTTAACCGATTGATTCAAGGATAAGGGGTTTCGTGGCTTTCCCAAGGTTGTTAGTGAACAGTCCGACGGGGATCCGAGCCCGCTAGCTTCGTGGTCGCTTGTCAAGCACTTTAGCCATTACGACACGGGGACTACCCTAAGTTAAAAGGAAGAGGACCTCAGTCAATCCATATGAGTTACTCTCCTTAAAAACTAGAGGTAGTTTTTCAAGGTATTATTGAACATCCAGAAATAAATGTAACATTATAAACGTGTGATAGTGGCGTACAAATGAATATAAGTTATTTTTAAAAAGCCTGCAGCTGTAAGAGAGGCGTGTCGACAAAGTGAAAAAACCCGTCAGGTATGTTAGGTGTTTCAAGATAAGTTTGATCTTACCGTTCGGGCTGAAGACATCATTTAACCAGGAGGTCAACAGACTTGACCCGTCATCGAAATGATATCGGGATCTGGCAAGGCGATGTCACACATACAAAGCGAAAGTAGATGTTCAGTGTTCTGTGAACCCAAATAAAAAAGACCGCGTTTTTCTTTGGTGGCTGTGGACACGGTGAGACTAGCGGTAGGGGGGATAGAAACTGATTTAACTACTTAAATATGCAAGAAGAACTAGATCTTACGTGAACGGAAAGTCTAACCTGAATGATTTCCAAACTGAACTTAGTGAATACAACAAAAATGCTCTCGATTTCAAGCTAATATATTTTTCGTGTTTCCCTCTCCCATCAGTCGACTAGCGATCACCAACGTAATGGTCACTAGTGACTATAAATCATGAGTAGTTTGGCTTAATAATTGAACGTTTTTAATGGTTTCAAAATATTATCATATTTACCCAGCTATGGGTAAATAGTAGGACAGACTAGGTTCTTCAGCCTTGGTTAGGCAACTAGTCTAGGAGAAGGAAAACTCTAAATTCAAACCTGTTAAACTCCGCTTAAAAATTGACCTTGTGCCATATCCTGCCCGAGCGGAGGGGTTGGTAAATAGTATCATAATTACTAAGACTAAATCTAATTTCAGAAAAAAAGATTGTAATGAGGTAAAAATGGATTAACTACTGCAATAGTTAATAACTGGTTGAAAAAATTAACTACTTAGTCATACTGACAACTACTTGCTTTGTTACAGGCGTCTTGAAGAAAGATGACTATAGTGAAGGGATAAAGACGAGCTAAAAGATGAGGATGAGAAGATTGGTTTAGTTTGGTTTGTTTTTATTTCATATCAACCATTGTAGGTTATTTAATGCCAAATCCATTTAATACATATAAACTGTTATATTTCAAACAATTCAGTTCAGCATAAGTACAGTTTTTTGTTTACTGTCAGTCAAATTTCAAAACAGTCTTATTTCAAACAATTCAGTTTAGCGTAAATACGCAGATTAAATACCAAAATAGTTGTTTTTTCAAAACATTCAGTTTGGCATAAGTAACGTTTAAATATTAAACAGTTCTATTCAACCCATAGATAGGACCCTGTCAGGTCCTATAATTGCGGCCCAGGGTGGATCTAGAAGAGATGAACATAAAGAGGAGAACCCTCATTCACCCAAACTACAGTATTACTGGAGGATCATCATCAGATTTAGTGTTATATCCAAGACACTCGTTAGGGGAGTCTTACTCTCTCTGCTGAGATGCAGCCGACTGGACCAAGAGGAGGAAAAGAGGTTGTTCATATCAGGAAAAGAAGACTCAGAAAAATCCCACTCACTTCATTGCAGATCTCAGAAACAGAAAAATGTGAAGTGTTTTTTGAAGTAGCTCAAATGAAGATATTGTACTCCTTGTGGGGGCGATTTCTCATAAGTCGCTCTTCCGGTACCTAATAGATTGACCCTATTCAAAAGTCCTCAAATCTCGCATGTGAGTCTCTCTCGTGCTTAAAGCAAAAATTCTTGAGTTAGTTAAACAACTGGTCAGCAGGGTTAAGGGTGGTGGTATGTTGTTACTCCCTGACAATATAGTGTATATTAATTTTACTCGGCGTCTCACATTTTCTGTTATTGACTATATACAATTAGTAAATATTCATATTGAATAAATGTTATATATATATATATATATATTTATATATACATATTGGGTTGATACATAAATAACTTCCGTTTAGAAGGATCTAAGTTATCCATGAATAAATGAACAATGATTTAGTTTTAATCAATATTATATTCACCGTTATTTTGAAAAAAAAAAACCTCGAGCCATTCGTCAGATACCTTGCTGATTCCTCTTAAATAAAATTCTGCTAGTTTCAAGCTCAAGAAGTTTATCATTAACGTTATCGCCTAATCTTGTAGGGAAATTTTTGTCTTTCAGAACAGTATGTAGAGAGAAAAAGACGATGGATATCACCGTGGAAGTTTTAATGAATATACTGGTTGGGATAGAATAGACGAGGTTGAATTCAATATGTATTTCCTGTGTGATTTTTGCTAACTGTTGCCTTGTTGTATCATGGAGAAGTACAACGTTTTTTTTTTCTATTGATGAATGCGGGGCTTTTATGAGAAGATTTTCATCTTTACAATGGAACTTTTTCTTGTAAAAGTCTGCTTTGAGTGCCTAATTGCGGTTAAAATGTCAAAATGATTAATACGGAAGTGATTTCACCATACAACCAGCATAAATTTTCCTCAAACTCTCACATGGATACACAGAGACACACAGAGACACACATACACGTATGTATGGCAACTCTTCAACAGGAATATCATATGACACTAGGTCAGTTAATAGCGGAGTTTTATTGGTTTTAAATCCGAGTTATTCGTGGCTTAAACCGGTTGCCGTACCAAAGTTAAAGATTCCAGTCTGTCCAACTATTTACCCATATTGAAGGGTGAATACTCGGGTGCATACATTTCCCAAGAGTATTAGTTCTATGTGAAATGTCAACAGCTTCGTCCACTGTTTGAAATCGGATTTTGTGTCCATATTCTACGACGATAATCATGATGCTACGAGGGCCTCGTTACATATATATATATATATATATATATATAGCGCCATTGTCGTTATTCCTTTTGTCTCACTTGAGGCTATAGAGAGTTTTATTGTTGTAATTTTGTTCCATCAGCGTAAATTCTGCATTGTTTGGAATTGGTATATATCAAAAATCTTGAAATCTTGAAAAATGTTTTGAGCTTATTCAAAATGATAGAAAATCAGAGTACCTCTGACTTGAACGGAAGTCTGTCATCAAACTTTTGTTTGCTGTGAAGTGAAAATCAGGTGAGATTTACTGAAGAGTGTGGGATGTTGACAGAGAACCATGATTTAGCCAAAAGAATGTTTATAAATAGGCTAAACAGGTTTGTCCCAAAAAAAAGACAGTCCATGGAGTGGAAATACGGTAAATCTTAGATAATGAAAATGTTCCAGTGGCAGCCGTCAGTAAGTCAAGGGAGGCTGCTAGTGTTTTGGGACATAAAATAATCCTTCTATTGATTTCCCTGAAGGAAGTTGTGACTGTAAAAGTGCTTCATTCCTGTTGCCTATTTCTTGGGTGAAAAATTCACCTTAAGGATTGAAAGACTTATATATATATATATATATATATATATATATATATATATATATATATATATATATATATTGACTGTTATTTGTTAAATGAGAAAAAATATCCCAAACGAATAGGTCCGCAAATGAATTCAGATTTGATATTCCAGTGTTTTATTCTATCATATACTTGTGCATTAGACATGTTTCAAACTTTACAATTACTTCAGGCGGCGATTTGAGTGTCTCCTGCCTCCAGTGGTTTGGATTGTTAGTTTTTGCTAGTTCATTTTATAGTGAGATTTTTTAATAGGTTGTCTGGATTTTGTTTTTTTCTAGTGTTTCGACTTAAATAAAATATCTCATTGGAGTTTTTTGTCCATAAATCCTTCGTAAATGTTTTTGTGTGTAACTAATAGGCATTGGGAGTGAATATATTTGTGTATACACGTACACACACATCCATATATTTTGAAGAGTGTATATATATATATATATATATATGTATATATAAATACTTTAAAAAATCAACGGATAATTAAATTATGGCTTTGTCTTAACCATAAAAATCTCAGCATTTTTTTAAATTCTCAGCTATTGCGCTAAACACCACACTGGCTTCTATCAAATATATTTGTCTACAACACAATTCTTTGTTGTTTGTATTTGATCATTTATTATACTTATTGTCTAACATGGTCAAAACTCTCAAGGATTTTGAAGAGCAGTCAATTAAAAATACACGCAAGCTAATTGTAATAGGGAAATCGAAGAAAATATCTTTAATCAACATTGTGTATGATAAAAATGTTATTTGCTTTAAGATTATGCATCTAGTTGTTTATATACACACTTAAAAATATATGCAGGTGTGGGGTGTTCGTGAGCGAAGAATATTCTTGAAGTGCAGGTTTAGGTCATTTGGTTTAATGGCATATCAACCCTTGATGTTTATTCAATGGCAAATCCTGTTTATACACATATGATTTGTTAGTGAATAGTTTGCATGTAGTTTTATTTTTAAAGGAAGTTGAGTCAATTTGTTTAGACACAGTTAAATGTTCCCAATTACTACTATTCTTTGCACACAGTTAAAGTATTTCTATGAAACACTAATAATTCTATTCGACACTATTTATTCATTTTCAAACCTTTCAATATTTTAAAGTATTGATATGCAATACCAAGAATTCAATTTAATATCAGTCATTTGTTAAAGGTTTTTAAGTATAGGAAATGATTAGATACTTATATTTGACCAACAAAATTTACCCTATCAGGCTGTACGACCCTGGGTCAGAGTGAACCTGGAAGTAAAGGCAATGAAGGGGTACAACGTATTTCCAAATGTTCCAGAACTGGAATCTCACAATCATATGATTTACTGTCACATCCAGGTCACTCATTGGTTGTGGGGGTCTTTTCCCTGAGCAGAGACGCAGTCTGTATATTCTACTGTCCCAGCCGACTGAGCTGCTACCTTAAGAATTTTGATGGAAGCCGGCAAGATTCCTCCAGCAATAGTAGTTGCAGTTGTTGAAGAAGCAAAAAAGAGTTTGAAAACTGTTATTCAAGACAAATAATTAAGCATTTATATGTATATATTTGAATGTAATTATTTTCTACAAAGATTCCAATAAAAAAACAAAACAAACAAAGGAAAGAACGGTAAGAGGAAGCGAAAAAATGTTTCCAATTGATCGTAGTATCAAGACTTGTTTTCCTCTGAGAAGATTATATCTGCTCGTAGAATTATTGCTGTCATTGTCTTACTACGACTGTCTGGTAGAGTATTTTTTATGGTTTGATTTTTTAAAGTTTTTATTTACTTATTGTCATTAGTATGTATATATTTTTTCTAAAGACTTAGTTTGTGCGATCGTATATATATATATATATATATATATATATTACGGACCGAATACGCGCGAGTAGGAATTTGCTTACCTGTTATCTTGGACCGAGTCTTGCTTCATGCATGTGAACATACTCCGACAAGATCCAGGAGGAGAAGACGATCGAGTGATTGTTAACCTTCGTAACTCGTCCCGATCGGGAGTAAAGTGGCGGATGTCATTTCTCATTGGCCATTTCCAGTTTAAAGCGCAATTGCAATAGCAATAGCATTTTGACTTTTTCAGGTGTGTGCTGTGCTGTATTGCATACTTGGCGAATTTTTTGCTACAGGATCGCCTGCTGGAATTATGGTTTCGGTAGGGTCGCTTGGGAGAGCAAGTATGATATTGGAAGACCCGAAACTTGTAAGGACCCCAAGAACATCACTGACGAGGTGGTCCTGCGCACTCTTTGTATGTGTAATAAGAATAATACGGAGAAAAAAATTATTGATATATTCTTCCGTGGTAAAATGTTAAATTGAAAATTAAACATCCTTCATACACACAAACATAACTTTTTTAAAAAATATTTATGTTTTTTGGTTGTGTTTTATGGCATATCAACCATTGTAGGTTGTTTAATCAAAATCCGATGATTTATTTTAATCATATTAAACAGGCAGTAAAGAGACTCTCATTAAGAGAGGAGAAAGCCTAAACATATTATATATTTATCCTGCTCTACTGTCCGCTATTGAGCCCTGTTTTGACTTGTAGAAAAATGCTTCTAAAAATTACCCTCTTACATATATATATATATATATATATATATATATATATATATATATGTGTATGTGTGTGTGTGTGTGTGTGTGTGTGTGATTGTGATTGGTTACGTTTAATGGTATATCAATGCTAATAGGTTATTTATTGCCAGATCCTAATACATATATAATTGATATCTATGGTTTGTAATCGAAGGTTTTTTTAGGAAAATTGAAAAAAAGCATTTGTTTAAAAAAGTTAAATGCTTTCAAGAATTTATATCAAAAACTTATAATTCTATTGAAAATTATTTTCCACACAGTTAAATATTTTAAAATATTGCTATGTAATACTAATGTTTTAATTTTACATTTCCTTTGTTTACACACTCTTAAATGTTTTCAAGAATAGTAAATAATTAGATATTTTTATTTAACCTATTGATGGGACCCTAAGAAGTATAGAAAATATGGGTCAGAGTGGACCTAGAAGCAATAGCAATGAAGGGATATTCTGCATTACCTCACCTTCTAGACGAGATACTCATCGTCAGATGGTTTAAGTCATATGCAGGAAACTAGTTGCTCGACTCTTACGCCTCTGCAGAGATGAAGTTGGCATATTCTAAGACTCACATAAGAGTGCAGCATAGGAAACTATAGGATACAACGTGGTTGATATAAAGCAAGGAGGATTAGACTTTTACCGGGTTAACAGCGCACTTTTCCGATCGCCACTTGAAGATCTTAATTTAGTCAGTGGACAGGAGCAAATAGTTCAGTCAGAAAACTACTGCGACCAAGCTATAAGGATAGATTCTATTTATGAGGAAGAAATATCAACCGAAATATAACCATTATATATATATATATATATATATATATATATATATATGTATAAACAATTTTCTCTTTTAATCAAGTTGGATGGAACAGGACTGACACTTCCAATCTATCTATCCTATTTTGGATCGGTTCAAGTCTTCGTATGAATCTTTTGGGTTGAATAATTTAGAAAGGCACGGGATGTTTCCCACGCAATTTCACTTTCCCATCCTCGGCGAATAAGGAATTGATAAACACAATGATATGTCTTATAAATTTACATAAAGTGTAGAAGGAAGAATAAGAGTGAAGGGGTATTTACGAAAGAAAACATTTAAAGAGCCAGGAAAAATATAACTTATTTGCTGTGATAATTAATTATTTCATTATCTGGCTCGGTTGGGCCGCAAGTTTTTCAGATAGCTGTGAAGTTAGCTAAAATCTTTGAACAAAATTGTAAGTCAAATTGGAAAGTTTAAGCGAGTACGCTTATGATCACCTCAGGAAGACCAAAATGAAAACAAAATTGATTCATGTCCGTCACAGGTTTATTTGAGGAAAGGAAAACAGTGAATTTGGGACACGTGAGAGATAACGCAATGATTTAGCGGGATGAAATCACCCTACATTTGTGAATTTTCAAAAAGCAATCAGTCAGTTTGAAGTTTGAAATTTGCGTTCAGAGAGTTCGGTCGGGCTGGGGGGTGTCTCTCTGTGTATGTTCATCGGCCCTTACAAGATTTTCTCTCCCTCTTGTACTCTATATGCAGTCAGGATATCGAACAATAAATGGTTGTTAATTGTTGACCGAAAGTTCTTGTTTTTTAGTTATCAGCACAGGCAATTTTGTTCAAACGGATCACCCTGACCGTCAGACGAAGTTGCGGATGGATTGTGCCATTCCCTATCTATTGATCTTTCAAATACAGCGTGGCTACAGAAAAGTTTGATAAATAACTTATCTGGAAATGCACTTTGCACCGTTACCAGAATTTGACCCAGAAAGTCCACTATACAGCCAGACGCAGGATTCCCCCCAAAAACCCACGGCGCAACCATAAACAGGATTCGACCCTGAAAACCCAGGGCCAAGCGATAGTGTTATAATTGGTGCTGGTCCAAACCATAGTACTATATTTGGTACCGTGCCTAACATAAGAGCCCAGACAGTGCAACCCATAGTGTTATACTTGGTGCCTTACGGCCCAGGAAGCGATCCTGAGAGATACTCACTGCACATCCACATCACGATTTTAACGCAGAGATCCTCATGGCGTATCTGCACCACATTTTGTGCCAGGAAACGACTCTGAATATAAAGTTCCACAGAAATAAAAAAACAAACAAACTTCAGTACCCAAGAAGCCCTCAGGAAGCACTGATATTAAAGGAAGGCAACCGTTTTTCCTCACTCTCTTGAATCGGAAAACCTGTGACCAAACATTATTATTACATTTGGTCGCACAAATGTTGCGCATAACGGTATATTCTTTGGCGCTAGTACCGACATTGGGTATCGGAGACTGCGTAATTTTTACAGCGGTACCGAGCCAAGATATTGTTACATTTGGAACCGTACCCAAACCATAGGGTTTCAAATGGTAACCGACACCTAGAACATAATATCCCATTTGGCATCGGTAACCGGTGCGCAGACTCAAGTGTTATAAAAAGAGTTGGTGTCTAAGTATTTTAGAATGTAACTGTTTTTTCGAAGTTGATCATGTTAAAATAAGTTTTATCAATCTTTAAATAGAGAGCTTCGAGAATTATATATATATATGTGTGTGTGAATATATTTGTTTAAATCTCCTTGATGATTGAGATCATTCCATATTTAATGTTACTCTCATGCGTGGTCTGTGAATCATGATATACAAAGCTAATTCTCAAAGCAAGAACATATTGTTGCAAAAGAGAAATTTAGAACAAATATCATGAAAAGTAAACACGTATTGGATAGTTACCAGAGTATCTCTTTGACATGCCGCAAAAGTTGCGTGGGTGGCACAGCAGGATATGCTCCTGTTTCCTAAAGTAAACAGGACGCGGATAACCCAGCGGAAATGTCGCTTAAATTGCGAGGGTTGACATAACGGGATTTACACCTGTTTCCAAAAGTAAGAAGAAAACAGGAGATTAAGCGGAATGCCGCTTAAGAAGAAAACAGAAAATTAAGCGGAATGCCGCTTAATTTGCGTGGGTGGCATACTAGACAGGAGGCGTGTCCACGTGTAAACGTGTCGGCGGGAGGTGGGATCTCGAAGATAGCGGATGCGTCCGGAAAATTATATAAACCAGGAAAGATTTCGACCAAGGCAGAACAAAGTAGAAAGATTTCACAGAAAGACCACACCATCACGCCTCGGTGTGTGTGCATCTCTCCGAACTCCGACTGTCTCTTACTCTACCCATAATAAAATGAAAAGAAAAGAAACATATTATATTTTTATACATCAGCGTTGTTGGTCATCTCTACTTTACAACACAAGGTCATCTCAAAATTATACATATTGTACTTAGCTGAGTGGTTATTGGATAAAATTGATACAATAACTGAATAATGTTTTTTGTATTGAGTGTATACATATATATATATATATATATATATATATATATATATATATATATATATGTATATGTATGTGTATTTATGTATGCCTTTCCGTATATACAAATTAGTGTCGTTATAAACTTATACGATATAAGCGTAAGTGCACACACACACACACACATGTATATAATTTGACGACTTACTTCTCCTAGCATCAATTCTTTTAGTTATTTCTATGTCCTCACCCTGCAACTTTTCCTGATCTTTGTAATATCCATTTATCAAAGAGGGATCTGCTGTATGTACATTCCTTTGAAACCTGAGATTTGTGGAAGTGCATGCTTCCGTCGTCAGGCGTAGACGCCAACGAAACTGTCCTCCGGCGGACGCAAAGAAAGGAGACAGCGAGACAAGCTACATGAAGCACCTCCTTAAGCCAAGGATAACATAAACCTATAACAGAGATCAAATGTTCTGACAAACGAAAAATTCCAGATTCTTGTCATCTGAAGTAGAAATTTATGAGAAAGCAACCGAAATTAAAATACGTGACTCGAGAAATTGAAGAAAATCCTCATTAGTACCCTTTTTCACACACACACACACACACACACACACACACACACACACACACACACACACACACACACACACACACACACACCAGTGCACTCGCACACACATGCAAACAAACATGCTACAAGTCACTTAACTAGAAAGAAAGAAAGAAAGAAAGAAGAGAAGGGAGAAGAAGCGATAAAGCTACATAATATTGGTTTTTCGTCTGCTTCAATTGAAAGAAAGAAAGGAAAAAAGATTAAGGTATATATATTTATATACATATATATATATATATATATATATATATGTATATCTATAAATATATATATATATATATATATATATATTGAGAGAGATAGAGAAATGGAATATATATATATATATATATATATATATATATATATAAATATACGTGCGTTTATGTGCGCGTATCTTTCTCATCAAAAAAGAATAGATAATGAAGACAATACTACGCTTAGAAATAGTCATTTCCTCAAATTCTACTAAGCTAGTAATGTTGTATCACTGATAGTGCTTTAGAAACAGTTCAGAATGCAAGTTTGGAAATAAAGAACGTGAGTTTGAGCGCTGGGAAGTAATACCAATAGATAAAAAATTAAGAATATATATTTTTCGTCCTGAGTACGATTTAAAACTGCATCCGAAGATGTGACTCAATTTTTTTCTTGGAATCTCACGGTATGTGGAGTTACTCAGATATCGTTACTCCCAGGTTCATTCTGACCATTTTGAGCGGGAGTATCTGTTAGGGTCCCAACTATAAGAGAAATATCTTGTGATTTGATTAGTTTTTGGTTTCTTTGTTGAATTGCTTATCAACTTTCGTGGGTCATTTAATGCCAAAGCCATCTGTTTAGAAAAAAAAACTGTAGTGATTCTATTAAACTCAAAGCTTGCGGGGAGGGCTTCGGCTCGGAGGAGGTATCTGTACTTCCACCGCTACTCAAGGTTAAAGACTTATTCGTGGTTGAATGGCTCCTGCCTTTGGCCGGGCCACCTTTGGGTAGGCAACGATGTCATTGACAAGCATTGTATAGCACAGGACCTCTTGGTCCAATTTAAGCTCAAATCAGGCATCAATTCCTTGGCTCACGTTTGAGTCCATGTTCAGCTAGGCTTATCATGCTCACATTGCACTTGGTAAGCCGATTATCAGCATAGTCCAGCAGGGCTCGAACTGACACTCGAGCCCAATCTCCCCTTACGTAATCCCCACTCGAAAGCGATCTTCGGGTCATTGACTCTGTGTCAAGTCCTGTCTGGTGGAAGACAGAGACAAATATCAACCGGGGGGATAAGAGGGCTCAGGTTTTCCCAAAGATATATGTCCGAAAGAAAACAATATAGTGCGACCGGATTTTTTTTTAACTCGCTTGCTTCGAGGATGCAATCCATCACTTTACTTAAGAGTACTTGTCACCTTGACTGGGACTGTAGAATAAACGGACTGCCTCTTTACACATGGGTAACACCTCCCCGATGAGTGTCATTGATATGAAACTTAATAATCAGATGGTGAGGTTCCAATAATGCTGAAACTTTGGGAAATGCGGAGTGCCCCTACATTGCCATCGGTCCTAGGTCAACTATGGCCCACAGTAGTACCACGTAATAGGGTACTATACGTGGGCCAAATAAAACTAAAGAGTCTACATATGCTAAACTGAATTGCTTGACATAGAACTGTTTTGCTATTTAAACTGCGTACTTATTCTAAACTGAATTGTTTGAAATAGAACTGTTTTTGACATTTAAACTGTGTACTTATGCCAAACTGAATTGTTTGAAATAGAACACATTTATATGTGTAAAAAATAATTTAGCATTAATAACCTACAATGATTGATGTACCATAAAGACAAACCAATCAAAACTCACGGGTATTCCTTCCGACATAATTTTTTTGTATAAGTTGAAAATAATTGTGGTCGGTATATCAGTATTACTCTAGTTAATATGTTATAATATAATTTACTGACTTAAAGGAAAATTGATTACTTCGAAATCGTGACAAGAAAGATCATTATGGCCGTTACTTAAAAATAGCGATTAAAAATTTGAAGCAGGCAAACGCAAACGACAGCGGAGCCAGTCATTCTGTATTTCAGATGACAAGCTGTCAAAGTAAAAAAGAAAAAAAGGAAAAATAAAGGCAAGCTCTATTACAAAAGAGAGAGGGTTGTTTTCAAGATTGATGCAGATGTCCTTGAAAGTCGAAATAATCTCCAGCCATATAAGCTGAAAGTATTTCGGGTCCTCCTTTATTATTAAAGTGATAGGCGATTTGTATAAGAAGACCCAAATAATTATTTTTAGGTTAAAAAAAAAGCATTTGACTATTATTACGGTCAAAGGATAAACGTGCTTTCCCATAATTTTGGCCTGCTTTCTCTCCTTGTCTGTGAGGAGGGAAAATAAAAAATGTCCCTAGAAAGTACCCACTTTATCCACCCTTCCATATATTGTTATCTAGCCAACTTTTCCGCGTAAATTTGGGGTCTCGTTCAGGAAGATACCTTAAGTAAAGAGATTCATTCGTTTTACCTCGATGTAATATCGAAGAGGGATTCAAACCCGGATACTTTGTTCAATGCAGAAATAGTCTCTTCTTTGTGTTAGACGGCCATAGCAAAAATAGAGGGAGAAACCACACAGATATTTCGAACTCTTTCCAAATTTGTTTGCCGGCCAAATTGTCTTTAATATGATTATTCAGCAGCATAGAGAGCAGCTAAGCCGACTCGAAATCGACGTCGATCTCTCGAGATTCTTCTTAATCGAAAACTGTAAAAGAACAGTGCCTACGATCCTTTACGCCGTTATACATATTCTTCAATACGATGTAGAAATACGCCGCTGAGGAATTGGAGACTACAATGTAGAGAGTGCCGTGAAATTTGTTTCTGAGCTATGTCAGTGTGGGATTGAATACACTGACTGTACCCTTATTAAAAGGCAAAGACCTTCTCCAAAAAGTAGTATCCTGAGAAATACTCTAAACTGCATCCGATTCTGATGCTCTAATGTCCATCCCTTCATCGCAATTACTCCCTAATCCACTCTTAGTATTAGAGAGAAATATATGAAGTCCTATATCTATGTTCAACTCATTAGTACTGGATAGGAATACTTGAAACTGTAGTACTTTGTGTTAACGTTTGTTTACCTTTATAAAACCATCATCATCATCATCATCATGTCATGCTGCTAGCACGGATTTTCCTAACTCTCTCTCTCTCTCTCTCTCTCTCTCTCTCTCTCTCTCGCCATCCGTCTCTTTCATCTATCGCTTTCGGCGGGTCTTCCAATCTACATCCTGATGTCCGTACGGAGCTGATGTAGATATGTTCTAGCTGGTCTTCCTACACTTGCACGTCCGTGGAAAGAAGTCCAAAGGAGAACATCGTTTATGAGTTCGTCCTTGCCCCTCCAGCAGTGTTCTGCATATCTTGTTGATTTAATTCTGATGGTCATCGAGACCAGAGGTAGGTGGCTATACAGCTTCTGTTTTATCGGAGGTTGCTTCCAGGATTTGTTTAATATAGCTCGTATCATCCTTGTGAATTTTTTTCTATATGCTTACAGATCGTCTAAGTGGTGCAACCATACTGTAGTTGGGACAAAATAGGACCATCGGGTCTCCAGAGAGGTTTTTAAAGGTCAAAAATTGTTAAAATACGACTAGTTACCATAGGGTATCATATTTACCAAACAGAATTAAATACTTTAGACTAAAAAGATTGAATTATTTGGCATCTCAAATTGATAGAATCGGACCAGTTACTTTTATCTTTGAAGCATGTTTAATATAAAGGTTATCATCGTAGGAATTAAAAATATACAACCTGTATTCAAATCCAATATAGGATTCTTTGAATTTTACTTCGTGCTAGATCCCTTGGGAAAAGCATAACTCAGTTCTCCCAACCGAGTTACAGGTAAATAATATGACTGACTAGGTTCTTTATCACTACTTAGTGAACCAATCTCCGAGAATAAAAAAACCTAAATTCAAACCAGCTTTACTATGCTTTAAAAAGTGACCTTATGTCACACCCTTCTTCTGTCGAAGGGGTTTGTTAAATACATACATGGGACCTTGTACTTGTTTATAAATTATTATTATTAAAAATTGTTATATGAAACGATAATTGTTTACAAATTAATTTTATCATTAGTTAATTGAAAACCTTTATATGTTTGGGGATATTCGGTATTAAATAATCCAAGAAAAATTGAAATCCCATACACCCAACACCCAACCAACCAACACCCAACCAACTAAATCTGTTTGCAGAAGATGTAGTTCTGTTTTCCCACCCGAATCAGCCCTACAGCAGCTGACGGGCTACTTTTAAAAGCCTATAGATCTATTTTGTTTGAAAATTAGTCTAGAGAAACTTTCGTCCTCTGTTAACCTGTACCCCCACAAAAGTGCCTCTCACCTTCCGTATCTATCGGTTCGACTAAGCTGGATGACGTCCAGGACATTACTTATCAGGGATGTGTCACATCTGATGCCAAGCTAGAAAAAGAGTTGACAACAGACTGGTAAATCAAACCAAGCCTGCGGTAGTAGATGAAAGCTTGTCTGGATCAATAAGAACACAAGAAAATACACTAAAATAAAGGTCTACAATGCCGTCATGCTGTCCACTTTCTTTTCTTCCTCGGACGCTTCCACAAGCACTATTTCCGCCATGTTCCCAAAGGGCGCTGCTATGACTTCATTACAAATATTGAAGTGCTCAAGTGTGCCAACGCTTTTAACATTGAGGCAATGTTTCAAAAGTCACAGCTGCACAAAGCAAGCTAAGTATCAAGTATGGGAAACTATCGATAACCAAAAACGCTTCTGTTCAATGAGCAAGCTTTCCATTAACACAAAAGGAAGAATAACGAAATAGATACAGGGACTCACTAAAAAAAAAACATCGAATCTTTCGGAAAAAGAGAGGAGTGACCTCTATATAAACCCCCTAACCAACTGAAAACAATTCAAACTGTAAACACGAGTGAGTTCAAGTCTCGTTGAGTACCCCATTACCAAGGCCTTGTGCCATATATGTTCTCTGACGCAAGCAATAAGCTTGAAACATACACATTTATGCAAGAACGAAAGAAATAAATATATCGTAAAAACTACAAATCTCTTCGTGGACATACTCATCTTGAAATATATATATATATATATATATATATATAGTAAAAAGAGGAGAATAAACAAGCGTTTTAAAAAATTTGCAAAGCAGCAAGTGTTCAAATATTAGTTAGTTGAGCAGTATGTTGAATATGTTTTCGTAGTAATCATTTGTGGGATGTCTTCAAGTATTGTTATCAAACACTACTGATTATATTCAATATTCATTATTTGTTTGCACCCAGCTAAATGTTTTAAAGTATTACTATTTAACATTTACAATTCAATTTAATATGAGCCGTTGATTTGCACAGAGTTAAATGATAAAATTGTTGTATTTGACCCATAGATGAGAATCTACCATATCCTATAATTCCAGACCAGAGAGGACTAGAGAGTAATGGCAAAGAAGAGATACTATATATTTTCCAGGGTTCCATAGTTGGGAATCTACCATGTCGTACGATTCCAGGTCTGAGAGGACCAGAAGGAAATTGCTAAGAAGAGATACTCTATATTCCCTATGGTTCCATAGATGGAAATCTACCATGTACTACCATTCCAGGTCATAGAAGACCCGAGAGAAATTGCAAAGAAGAATTACTCTATATTCCCACGGGATTCTATAGATGGGAAACTACCATTTCCTACCATTCCAGGTCAGAAAGGACCAGAGAGTATGGTCAAAAAGTGATACTCAATATTCTCCAGGGTTCCATAGATGGGAATCTACCATGTAATATCATTGCAGGAAATAGAAGACCAAATTAGTAATGACAATGAAGGGATACCTATATTCCCCAGGGTTCCATTGAGGGAAATCCTACCATTTCCTACAATTCCAGGCCTGAAAGAACCAGAGAGTAATAGCAAGGAAGGGATAATCTATATTCACTATGGTTCCACAGATGGGAATCTAACATGTCATTCTATTCCAGGTCTGAGAGGACCAAAGTGTATAGCAAAGAAAAGATACTCTATATTCCCCAGGTTTCCGGGACTGAAGCTCACCAGCAAATTGCACCTGTTGGGAGATGTCTTACTCTTCTGCACAGATGTAGCCAACGTATTCTATTGTCATTTAGCCGAATGGACTAAATTTCAAATGGATTTAATCTCGAAGTATCAATAATTTTCGAATTAAAAAAAAAATTCTGAACAACTTGCTATACATGTGAACATTAACCGTTTCACTTAAATAGATCTATCAACCGAAACGAGCAGATCTTGATTAAAAGCTGCTACCAAAGGCCATTTGGGCTTTGTTTACATTAATATTCTATTTACTTATTGTTCGAATGAGATAGAATATCTCCTACTAAAATAAATCCCGTATCGTATTAAAACCCATTGTACACATTTTATGTTCATACATAATGTACTTTTAGATCTAATCTCGTGGTGTAGGCTATCTTTGCAGACCATTCTTAGTGGGTTAGATTCTCATTGGGCGTGTCGCACTTCTGGTTTTATTCCACAACTAAGCTAAACCAAATAAATCTCTAAACAATGTACATTCTAATTAAATCTAAATTAGACTTATGATCAACCCCCAATTCTTCTTACGCTATACAGCAATATAATAAAATAAACATAGAAAAAACAACTGTACAGGTACTTGAAGCGACAAACAAATGAAGTTGCTCAAGAGATAGCCCGGAAATGGTTAAGAGGGCGAAAACTGGATAGAAAAATTTAATCTCTTTTGATTACTACATAAATTGATACCATAAGAATCAATTACGATTCGGTATCTTTGTTTTATAGCAAATCAACCTCCGTGGGCTATTTAATACCAAACGCATCCTTGTTGAAAGACCTTAGTGGTGCTATTTGAACCATAACTAGGAGCATAAAAGTTAGAGCAAAAATTGATAATACACAGATTTGTAAGTGTAGGTTATGTTGTGGAAAAGATGAAATAGTTAATTACATAAGAAACGAATGCATAAAAACTAGTACAAAAGAAATATAAGAATAGATACAACTGAGAAGGAAACGGAATCCACTGAGATGTGTGCAAATAATGGAATTTTATCTATACTCACAAATGGTTTATGCACAAACCAGAAAATATCCTTGACAATAAAATGCATAACATTCTTTAGAATTTACTCAGTACGCACGCCTTCATTTAAAAGGTTTCCATTGGACATTGCTTCTCTATTTCTGTGTTTACACGCAAACACGCCTGCGTGCGCGCACACACACACACACACACACACACACACACAAACACACACGCACAAATATATATATATATATATATATATATATATATATATATGATCTGTGACGTTATGTTATGATATATCTCATTCAAGAAAATTGCCATCTGAGAGAAATCGAGATCTTTATTTTTTTCTTGTTTCATTTTCTGTGTAATCCATTTACTGAATAAACCAAATCTCTGCAGCTTTTATTAGAAGATTTAATAAAAGAATCGAAATGTTTTCATTAATATATTCTTTCCAGTCTAATATAAGTAGATATTTTCAAAGCAGAAGGAATAGAAATAATGAAAATGTGACTCTTAGGAATTCCAGAGGGAAACAAATGAGTTTATGTGTAATTGTCTGTGTCTGAAAAATGATTTTTGCCGCTGAATGGTCACAAAAGAAGCACAAAGAAATCGAGTTGCTTTAAAAATAAATAAAAAATATTCATAGGATCAAAAATAAATGCACTACTTTCAACCATGAACCTGGATGTATATAAGCTTGATGTACATGAGGTTGAATGTGAGAGTTCTAAGTCTATTCTTAGTTAAATCAAAAATTCTATATGAACTTGTTTCCTGTCCTTATTACGAATAGAGTCAAAACTAATACACCGTTTTGAAAACCTTAAAATATTCTGAGGCTATAAATTTTTTTGTCTAAGTTTCTAATGTGAGGAATTAGCATGTACTTCTTTTTTCAAAACTTGGTGTACTCTTCTTACCTTAAAATATTTTGTTTGCTATAGTATTCATCTGGTCTGATAAATCTATCAGTAGGGCTTCGAATACGTTTACTGTATCCTCTTTTAAAGAGTAATACCAGCCACCCCAATTAATGGTGTCAGATGTTTAGGTTCCAGTTTTAGAGATTTGGGAAGTGCCGAACAACATCATTGCCCATACTCCCTAGTTCCCTTTGAAGCAGATTGCTTGTACCTGTTTAGGGTTGTATCTATGAGTCAAATCGATCTGTTTAAAAAATATTCCTACTCTATAATCCATGTACAAAATAGATAAAAAGTAGTCTTTAGAAGCAACCTTACAAAAAATGTAAATATGATTGTACAGTGAACGCAATTCGCTTGAGACCTAAAATGACTCAAGATCAACTGACACGCTGTCAAAATGAATCAATTAATCAATCAATTCACCAATTAAAAATCAGTTTAATCACTGCTCAGAGGTTCAGCAGAAAGAAAATTGACATTAAGAGGTCGAAATAATTAAGAATGCATATTGACTGAAGGGAAATATCATCGGATATTATGAGAACAGTTTACCCACGTTGATTGAATAAAGGATTCGGTTAAAATTCCCTAAAGATTACTGACTCCGACAAAAGACATTTGAAGAAAACCGAAAATTACTGCGGTCGAAATGTAGTGAATATAAAACTTAAGATAAAGATAATAGTCAGAATCATGTAAATTATATAAATACAAAAATGGGCTCTACATGAACTAGTTTTAGCACCGAGTTTTAGCACTTATATTTCTGTTTTATAACTGAATAATATTATATTTATATATTATCTCGTAATTGACACACACACACACACACACACACACACACACACACACACACACACACACACACATATATATATATATATATACATATTTGGACATTTTTAGTCTTATATATATATATATATATATATATATATATATAATATTTTTATACCTATATTATAACTGACGATTGGAAAAAAACCCAGATGATACAATTTGCAAATTTGAAATATTACACTAACAGATATCTGGGAAATAAATCAATGAAAAATAAAAAAAAGATAAAAAACCTTTTCACTACTTGACAATAATCAATCAGTGCCCCAATGTCTAGCCAAAAAGAAAACACCGACAGTTTCCTTCAGTCTTAATTATATTAATGATGCAGTAGGTTAAACCGAGGTAGACGGGTACTGTCTCTTTAGGCATTCTCCCCCCCCCCACACACTATTGAATAGATAAGGTAATTATCAGATATACATACATACATATATATATATATATATATGAACTAATGATTATTAAAATCTCACTTTCTCTACGTTATTTTATTCCTATATGATTCATGTATAAATTATGCAATAGAAGACACAAATATCGGATAAAGTCCCCTATTTGATAAATTAAGCTTTTAGAAATGAAACTATGGTAATAAGTAAGATTTTTATTTAACTTATAATAAGTTAGTAAAGACAAATCCGATAATTCCCTCGTCTCTTCCAATCTTGACATTTAATAGTAATTGTCATGAACCATTAGAAGTAGATATTTCAATTACTTTTAGGTTTTATTCTGCTCATATATATATATATATATATATATATATATATATATATATATATATATATATATATATTTGGTTAGTTTATATGTTCAACAGCACAACACTGTTGTATGAAAAATTAAATGAGAAAATTTGATTCATGTGTAAAGCTTTGGTTATAATCAGAAACACATTTTGCATTTCTAAGTTCTTTAGAATATACGATGAGCAACAACAGACCAATAACCTATTTGCTGACACTGTGGAAAATCCTGATCGCTCCGGTAATTGAGGAAATGTATTATTTGTTTGAAAGCTGTGACTTTCTTCTGAATGAGCAGAAAGGTTTCCAAAAATTATTAGAGGCACGAACAACATATGACACATCGATCAATACATGCTAAGAAGAACATATCTAAAGATATCACGAATCGACAACAGAAAGGCGTATGGAATGATCCTATTGCCATGAATATTAGAATATCTAAAAATGTTTGAAATCTCTGACAACGTAATCAACGAGAGCTATGAAAAAATGAAGCCTTGAACGAACAGCAGGAGGTCAATACGTAGGAGAAGTAAAAATATTCGAAATATTTTTTATCCTTCAAATCGTCATGGTAATTATACCTCAAAATCATATCTTTAAAAAAAGTGTGAAAGAGGTTATTATCTCTCTGGAACGCAGGAAAATATAAATCACCTTATGTACATAGATAATGTAAAACTTCTTGTTAAGAATGAAAAGCAACTGGAAACAGTATTTAGAATTTTCAACTAAGATATGTGAATGAAATGTGAAATTAAAAAAAAAATTTGCAATGTTATTAATGATGAAAGGTAAAAGAAAAAGAACAGATGAACTATACTTACTCATTCAGGAAAATATCAAAACACTCAACGAAAAAGAATTGTACATATGCCTGGGAATAATAGACGTAGGCACGATCACACAAACAGAAATGAGGAACTAAGTAAAAATTGAGTTCCTGATTAGAAAACAAAATAGAAAGAGAAATACAGACATTTCAAAAGAAGAATATGGACATTGCGTATGAGATGACAATTTACAAAGCTTGTAGTTCAGATTCAGCATAAGGCCGTATGAATGGGGCGCGCAATTAGGTTCAAACTCACTCGTGAAAGTTTGCTAGTCTAGCTTGCTAACCGTTACACCACTCGAAGCGCCCGCATGAGATGACGAGTACATAGTTTCGTATAGAGAAAAACTGAATTCCTGTTAAGAGCAACCCTGAGTACTGCTATAATGACCCTGTAAAAAATTGATAATACTGTGTGTGTGTGTGTGTGTGTGAGAGAGAGAGAGAGAGAGAGAGAGAGAGAGAGAAAGAGAGAAAGAGAGAGAAATATAGAAAGAGAATGTCACAAAACTGGATCAGAAGGAGTATAGATACGACCAGGTGGAAAAGATGCCAGCGAATATTGTATGATTTGACAAAAGATAAAAATGATGTATATATAAACAAACATCTTGGACTAATGGAAAATCACCAGTTAAAACTTTTGGGAAAAACTCACATATTGTGAAAATAATTATATCTTTTTTATTTAAGCGTTCAAAACAGCTGTTTCATATTTCACACTGTTGTTGAAACGGGCATTCTGTCTTTTTCTTACACTTCGCATAAGACTATCTGTTAACCAGATCTTGTCCGTCTTGTTTAAGAAAACAGAACTGGGTTGAGTCCCTGTTGCGTAGCAGGTAACGTATAGAATTATTTCAAACTCCTGTGGCGCAATTACGTTCACTTTTGAACTAATGCCCTTGGAAAGGGTATGAACTCACTGCTTGGTTGAATAATACCACTACTGTTCTTCTTTACAGATGATTTTGATATTAAATAACCCTCCAAGATTGGCAAGCCATTAAAACAAAAGAAGAAAAACTAAATCAACACTTTTCCAAACGACCTTTCCTGGTCAGAAAATACCGAAAATTAAATTATTTTTTGAAAGTAACTTATTCGTGCCAAAATACGTTTGTGTTCCTTCATCTGATCAAAATATCCATTCAGCACCAACAAGACAATCATTCTTTTCGTTAAATTTATCACTAATTTGAGTAGCCATCTGATTAAGTGACAGAGCAAGGTGGTTAAGGGTAACTTTCTTTTTTGTTAGATATCTTGCGACATAGAATATATTTAAAAAGTATGATTAACAATCTTTCAAGTGTGAAGTAAATTGTTATTGCTTGATATATCTCTATTTCAATTTTAACAATTCTCAGTCATATTGATTCCATAAATCCCTGTTATAGATACAAGTTTTATATACTTTATTTAACACACATTAGATATTACTTAAAAGGATTATTCATATCGGATATATAGGTAGGACTTTAGCATATAGGTAGGGCATACGTTGACAGGCTAAGGAATCGCGTTCATTGAATGGTCATAGTTCCACATGTTTTTATGATATATTTTCCACTCGGTCCTATTGAATACGAATACATTTAATACATAGATCCGACCCTTGCAGAAACAACTTCTCCGTTTCAGAGTGGCTGTGAGTATAATAGCAATGAAGGGGTACTCTACGCTTACAATTTGTAGAACTGGAGCCTCACGATTTAATTTAAAATGAGGAAACTTTGAAACCAAATATATCATTATACAATAACTTTGGTATCAATTCGTTGACAGATATTTTAAATTTTGATCTTTGGTTGACAGAAGATTTAAGTTTTAAAATCTGATTCTTGCTTTCGAAGAGTATAGAAGCAGTTGTATATGCCACGTGTTTTCAGTGGATTTCGATTTTAAACGAGGCAGCCTGTTGACGAGCAAGTACTTTGACCAGTTGAGCTCTGAAATAACTTTCATCCTCAGTAATGTTTGATCTTTTCAACACTGCAGGTTTTACACATGTAACACAATATATTATCATCAAGATGTGAAAATAAGAAAAACATGTTATTTTTAAACGTTGTTGGCCCTACTTGATGAGCCGTGGCGTGATCTCCTACTGCAGGAAAGGCTTATGTTTCAATGATAAGAGATCTTCAGTCTCACTTGTACGAATTAAGCGAGCACGTGCTAATAGCAACACTGATCATTGAATATGCCCGAGGCTGAGAAGATAAACGAAATGGGTACTGCGTACAAGTGACAATTGAACGGCATCGACCTCTACTTCCTTTGGCGAGCTCAAATATGATTTAAAGGCGGAGAGTGGATCGTCTAATTTGGTTGTGCACTCGGTTGAACCTGCCAATAGATATTATATAAGCAGTATCTACGGATATGCATCGCAGGTCTCCAAGTCAATACAGAGTAATACCTTGCCTCAATATGCGTTGGTGCCGGTGTATTGTTTTTCGTCTTATCAAGAGATCAATTGGCGACGAGTAACAGTTATCAAACACTTTTTGCAGATATTTTTTGCATGGCCCTTGTTAGAATTTTTTTTGTATATATTTGTTTGCTGTTGATTGAATAGAAACTCTACATAGCTTACGAATTCTGAGAGAGAAATATATTATCTGCCTTAAAATATATGCTAAAATGAATTGCAAGCCTGGTAGATGTCACTTCACTTGCCACTGGTAAAACACACTACACCCAAAACTTTTAGTCTGATAAATATTGAGTGGTATAAGTTTGAAACAGTCGTAGTTTATTACGAAGATATTACTGAAACCATTATTAAGTTTATTAAAAGATAATTACTAAGCCAATTCGCGTACAAAGCAGCGTGGTTTTCACAAGGTTTGATTGTGGAAGGTTAAATTTTTTTAGTTCAATGGGACACGTCAAATGCTACCACGAGGGGTAGAGTGTTCGCCAATGGTCCGGGAGACATGGGTTCAATCCCAGGTCGCGTCATACCAAAGATTTTAAAAATGGTACTTGATACCTCCTTGCTTAGGACTCAGCAATATAAGGTACGTATCAAGGGTAAAAGGAGTGGCGCCCTTCCCTACACGTCAGTGTTGTAGCTATTGAAAAGGGAGATGTCAGTACATCGTATAGGTGGGTTGTTAAAGTATCCTTACTTTTCCTTATGCCTGATACTGGTAAAAATATTGGGCTCTTTTTTTGAAGAACAATCTTCTAAAAATTTTGACCTCGATTCTCTCTTCTGTTAACAAACATAAGAAAGCGAGTGTTCTTCATTACAATTAGAGAATCCCCAGCTGCACTTAACCAAGCGCTCCACCATAAACAGGATCATGCACAAGGTCAGTTTTTATTGGAATAAAGCTGTTTTGAATTGAAAGCTTTCCATCTTCTAGATTGGTTTCTATAGCTAAAGTACTCAGTGTCCTACTATTTACTCGTAGCTTAAAGGGTACATGGATTCATGCCTTTCACATGAGCGATAAAGTGAAGTGAAACACAAACACCCTTGTCCAGCGTTTGAAATTGGGTTGCCAATTATATTTTGTTGGACGATAACCGTTATGCTATGTATGACTCCTGTAGAATTATAAGATCTATCTAGACATGTGTATTATTGAAATGAAACCTTATTTAAACTAAAAAGATTTATGCTTTGTCCAAATCAATGACTTTTATTAAACTAAATCGATACCAAGAGTGACAATTTAATAAACCACAAACATTTTAAAATATTATCAGGATCTAATGAGTAGAGTGTTCGCAAATTGTCTGGGAGACTGGGGTTCAATCCCAAGTTGAGCTATACCAAAGTCTCAAAAAATGGTACTTGATGCCGACTTGCTTAAAACTCCGCATTATAAAGTAAGGATCAAGAGTAAAGTGGAGCAATCCCGGGAATGGAGTAGCGCCATCCCCTACAACTCGGTGTAAAAAAAAAAGTAAAGTTGGTGACTGTAGTCTAGGGTGACCAGAAGGTTCCTTTTTAATAACTACTACACTCAACCCACAAGACCAATTAGCCGCTTCAACACCTCAGTATACTAGCTATTAAAAGGGAACCTTCGGGTCACCCTCGACTGAGAATGCCAACTTTACTTATTATGTCAAAGTTCATTGTTTGGAAAATCATCTAACAATGACTCCTAGAGCTTGTGACAAATTAGCAAGTTTACAAGTGTTAGTAGATCTATTTGAATGTTAAGTAGAATTGTGATATATTGTTCAGCGCGGTCAAAATGATAGTGGATATACGGGACAGGATACTTGTCAATCGGATAATCCCGCATATACCACAATATTTTTCTTTTGTTAGATTAAGCTTAATAGTAGCCCTGTCGGTAGGGCTTAGATTAGGCCGACTGTAACCTCTTCAGAGGGTTAACGCCACAGCAAAGTGTGTCCTAGTTAGGACATTAAACTGAATTTGATTGGGAGATTCCAGTTCTTGAGATATGAGAAGGGTACTGTAGCACACTACTTCCATTACTCCCAGGTCCATTCTGATCCGGAATGATAATACCCGTAAGAATTCCATATATGAGTCAAAGGTTAACATTTTTTTTTGCATTCAGTCATACTCTGAGTAAAAAGTACCCCTTTAAAAACAAACACAAAAATATAAATATGAACACACAATGATCGCAATTCCCAAGCCTCTAAGCATTAAATAACCCTTAATGGGTTAATAAGTCGTTTAAATCAATCATTCTAGTTACTTAAAAAACAGATACCTGTTCTGTGGTTGCAGCAAAAGTGGTAAAGGATGACTAAGGTTTTTTTAATTCCGTGGTACTAAAAAGAAGTTTTGTTAGTAAGTTTTGGAATATACGAATTGATGTCTTACTTTTTATAAGAACCCAATAATCGGCTCTTTATGAGAATTTCTAGAAAAATGTATCAATAAATCCAATGAATAATTAACAGATCCAGGAACTGTATTCATGTAAACACAACATATTTATTCATGTGTCAACGTTTCGAATATATCTTTGAACACAACTTTAATCAACTTTGAATAAAAGAACTTGCTAGTAATGATTAAACCCATTTTAAAACAACTCAGCAAAAATTTTGTCGTATATAATAATGATTCCTCAAAACTTTTTCTATATCAGAATTCGTCAGATTTGGTCAAGATGCAGGAAATTTTATGAATGATTTAAATAAAGGGTTAAAATAAGAATGACTTTTGAAAAATATCTTTTTTTCTTTCTTGGTATTTCATTTTTTGGTTACTTATGATAATACGATCCACACACTTGCCCAGTCGGTAAGAGTTGGAGAATAAACCGACTACACCTCTGCTGAAGGGTAAGACTCCACATAACGCGTGTCCTCGATATGAGACTAAATAATCCGGTGATGATGTTCCAATAAAGCTGAAGCTTTGGTGAATGTGAAGTACCCCTTCATTGCCATCGCTCCCAGGTTCACTCTGGCTCGGAGTGGTAGCAACTGATAGGGTCCTATCTATGGGTCAAATAGAACTAAACTGAATTACTTGAAATTGAACTGTTTTTGATTTTGAAACTGTACTTACGCCAAACTGAATTGTTAGAAACAGAACTGTTTTGTCATTTAGCTCTGTGTAAACAAAATCTATACTTATACAAAACGTAATTCTTTGAATTAGATCTATTTGACAAAACTAAATAGCTTGAAATAGAAATGTTTTGACAGTTAAAGTGTGTTCTGATGCTAAACTGAATTGTTTGAAATAAAACTGATTATTTGTATAAAAATGGATTTAGCAGTATATAAATTACAATTGTTATATGCGAGAAAAGCCAAACAAACAAACAATGATGAACGCGCTGTCTTTGGTTTGGTTGTGTTTTATGGCACATGGACGCAGGTGGTTAGTTAATGTCAAATCTCGTCATTGCACTTACACACACTCACACACATACGCACACACACACACACATATATATATATATATATATATTACTTATAAGGGAATAATTTGTAAGTGACATTTTTAACCGAGCCAGAGTTCATTTGTTTGTACACAGTGTGACGAGGAAATATGAGACCCTAATACTTTTGCCAAGTTGTGATGGTGAGGAAGTTGGCAACCAACTATGGTAGCAAGCAAGAATCAGCGGATGATAGAAGAAAGCAGAATAATGGAAAGAAAGGACGTGTCTCCTCCCACCATCTGTATCATTAGAAGGTGATGTTGGCGTGGGAGGGCCTCACTTTCTTTTAGCCATTTGTGTGTCGGCGGGGAGGCAGGCCTTCGACCATGACTGGTACCGAGGAAGAGCCTGCTAAAAAAGTCAACACGTGGTGAATTTTCAAACTACGGAAACTTAGTTAGTTGCTGTTCATTCATCAGTGGGTGTAGACAAATAATATGTTTCCATTTATTCATCAAAAAATGAAGACGCATAAAGAGTTGCGTTTGTTCGTTGAAAAACCAAGAACATAATTCGGGATATGAAAGAAACCCAAATTCCAAAATAATACCTCGCGAGAAGAGGTAACTATTATTAATCTTGGTCTTATCTGAAATAAGACGTGTATCATTCTACCAACGTGTTATGGAAACCCAATACCGAATGAAATAAGAGAAGATAATAAGCTCCACAAAACTCAAGTAAGTAAACATACAATTTAAGTATATTCAACTTTATCCTGCTGTATTCATACTGAAATGAAAAACTTGTGATTTGGAGCTCGCGCTTTACCATTAAATCCAATAGTCTGAAGGAAAGCAGACCATGACTACCGTTGTCGAACTACCTTGTCACCTTCCGCCATTAACAGATATTTCATTTATTTATTCAGAGGACAAAAATATTTTATGAAGGACTTAGTCCGGGATACGGACATTTTTGTGGAGGCTCCTTCTGAGATACAGAAAGACTTTCTCGCTCCTGACTTTCATCTGGATTATTTTTTTGTCTTTGTTTCTTTCTTTTATTCAATAAAAGTATATTGTTATTAATCCTGTTAACTCAAACGCGGTAGTTCAGAGTCGTTATTTTCTTGTTGAAAAATTGTGCTCGTCAGAGACCTTGTTTTCGAGGGGGAAAGCTAGCCAGTTAGCTGTGATGACTTTTTATAATTCCCCAAGGACTCGTCTTGTAGCTTTAAAATGTTGTTCCGTTTGGAATTTGGTGATATCTGTGACACTAAATAGCGTTCGGCAGACCACAGCCAACGTCTGTGCGCAGCGTTAACTGGTGGACTCGGCGGGAACCAACAGCACTTTGCTAGCCTGGAGGGCACATGGCGGCGTAACAACAGCTAAAGGGTTTCAAGTATTGTAATTCAACACAAATAATTCTATATAATTTAATCATTTGTTTACATGCCGTTAAATGATTTCAAGTATTGCTATCACTAATAATTATAAGTGGTTACAAGTTTACAATCTAGGACTAATGATTCTATTTAGTATCAATCATTTGACTGCATGCAGTTGAATCATTTCAAGTATAGATATATAATGCTAATAATCTTATTTACTATTCGTTATTGTTATTCAACAAAAGCAATACTATGCATCAAGAATTCTCACCAAATACAAATAATTTGCACACTTCTGTATGTTTTCAGATTATAAAAATAATGGGACAATTAGACCAATTGTGATTGGTGCATTTGATACGGTCACCAAAGGATTATTAAAGGGACCAAAGGACTTGGAAATAAGAGGACGAGTGGAGACCATCACAACTACTATATTATTGTGAACGGGCAGAATACTGAGAATAGTCCTGGTGACTTGAGGAGACTTGCTGTTTTTCAAACTTCAGTGAAACACCATCAGCTAAGGCCGATGTGGAAAACTCTCAGGGAGTAAATAACAATGATGTAAGAACCAATAATTTCAAAGCAAGAATAGATGCAACAAAACATCAAATGTACATTATATGTCAATAGAGAAGAAACCATTAATCACATAATAAGTGAATGCAGACAATTACCACAGAAAGAATATAAGATAAGACATGACTGGATGGGCAAAGTGATCCACTGGCAATTGTGCAAGAAACTGAAAATTGAATATACAAAAAAATGGTAAATGGACAACCCAACATTTTCATGGAGAATGACGCACACAAACTCCTCAGGGATTTTGACATACAAACGGAACACTTGATCTCAGCCAGACGAACAGGTAAACAAAAATAATAAAAAAGAGAACTTGCAAAACTGTGGACTTTGCTGTTCTGGCTGACCACAGAATACAATTGAGCAAAAGGGAAAAGAAGGATAAATACCCCGGACCTTGCTATGAAATAGAGGAAACTGTGGATCATAAAAGCGACGTTTATACCAACTGTAATTGGTGCCCATGTCACAAAGGATTATTAAAGGAACTGGAGGACTTGGAAGTAGGAGGACTAGTGGAGACCATCCTAACTACTGCATTATTGGAATCGGCCAGAATAGTGAGATGTCGAGACTTGAGGAGACTGGTTGTCGCTCAAACTACAGCAAATGACCATTAGCCAACGCTAGTGTAAAAAACTCTCAAGGAATAATAATAATAATAATAATAATATTCAACCATACCAACAAATGGTATATGCACAACTGGGCACCTGTCCTAGAAAATGACTCGCATAAACTCCTATGGGACTTTAACATACAAACGGATAACTTAATCCCGGCCAGAAGACCAGACCTCACAATAATCAACAAAAAAAAAAAAAAAAAAAAAAAAAAAACAGAATCTGCAAAACGATCGACCTTGCTGTCCCGGCGGACCACAGAATAAATCTGAAGGAAAATGAAAAGAAGGATAAGTACCTCGACCTTGCTAGAGAAATAAAAAATCTGTGGAACATGAAAGTAACGATTGTGCCAATTTTGATTGGTGCGTTAGGCACAGTAACTAAAGGATTATTAAAGGGCCTGGAGGACTTGGAAATTGGCGGACTGGTGGAGACTATCCAAACAACAGCATTGCTGAGGACGGCCAGAATACTGAGCTGAGTCCTGGAGACTTAAGGGGTCTTGCTGTCACTCAAACTCCAGTGAAAAACCATCAGCTAACACTGGTGTGAAAAACTCTAAAGGAGTAGATGATAATAATAATAATAATAATAATAATAATAATAGCAATAATAATGATAATAATAATAATAATGATAATAATAATAATTATTATTATTATTATTATTTGTAAATAATTGAACAGTTCTATTTGATCCATATATGGGACCCTAGCATTTTCTACTACCCCGGATTAAAATGGAGCTAAGAATAATGACTTTTAAATTCGTTCCACATTCCTCAAGTTTCCAGGATTGAAGCCTCACCATCAGATGGAGATTGGTATCGTACCCAAGTTACTCGAGGAGGTGGGGGTTTTGCCTTTCTGCAGGTATGAAAACCCCTGCTGACAAGGCACGACTTCTTCGAATATATTCTTAAGTCGATGCTATTTTTCTTGTGTATTAATTTGTTTGCAAAATATATATTATCCAGCCAATTTTGCAAAAGACCTTCGCTGGGTAAAAGTAACTGAAAATGTTATTCATTCAATGAATATAACTAATTCACGCCAATATATGTTTGTGTGAATTCATCTAGTCAAAATATCACTTCAATACCTCCAGGGCAATCAATATTGAAAATATTAAATATATTTTAATACGGCTACACAAAGTCTTCCTCGAATTTTATTCTAAATCATCAAAATTGAACCTATGGGCAAGACATAGAATATTTCTTGAATGATTTAGTTAAGAAAAGAATCCGAGTCTGAAAACTTTTCTTTTATGGGGATGACATTTTCTTTAGATTACTTATCAAAATACGATCGATGATGAACTCGACGCTATTTTTCTTGTGTTAACTTGCTTGCAAAATATGACTTGCCAAACGCAAAGAAATATTTAACAAATTTCTATCCAGGTGGAGTATTCTAAAAGGTGATATGATTCGTGGCCAATAGATTGTAAGGAATTCATTGCAGTGTAGACTAATATACCGTCATTTTACTGGTGCTGTATGAAAATTAAAGGCAACTATCTTATACATAAGGCTGGCCAGTAAATTTAGCTTAGTAAGCGATGAGAAGCAAAAGGTAAATAAGAAATTTTGATTGGTCAGCTTACGATGCGTAAATTTTACAAATAAATGGGTATTTTTGCCAAGAAACTCGTTAGAGAAAAAATGAACGGGGAGGAATAGACATATTTCTGCCCTTTATTAAAATATATAACATTAACTTTATGTACAGTTAAAAAGATATATATCGCTGGAAGAATATGCTGCGTCAATCTGGCAAGTTAAAATGACTTGACATTGCAAAACAGCACATGTAATATTTGTTTTTAATTTTGACTCAAACACATCTGAGAGACACACACTAGTTTGTATGCCTGCTTATCAACTGTGTACAAATAAACATGCACACTCAAAAGGATGCGTATAGTAAGGTAAGGCCTCAAAAAAAGAAAAGTTGTCCTAAGTATAACAGTAAACTTTTTCTGATGGTAAGGCTTCAGTTCTGGAGAACCACCGATTGTGGAGTACCCTTTTATTGCAATTTACCCAGGTCCACTTATACTCAGAGTGGTAGAATCAGTTAAGGTCTCATTTATGGGTCAAAGAGATTGTTTTAAAATGATTTATATGCAATAGGACCGTATAGCTACACAAGAAATGTAAATATGAATATAGGTTGAACGTGATTCCCTAACCGCTTGATGTTGGTTGGTTGTTTGGTTTTACGGCTTATCAACCCTTTTCAGGTCATTTAACGCTGAATTAAATTTCAAACAATTCAGTTTAGTATAAGAATGTTTTTTTGTTTACAAGTAGTTAAATGTAAAAAAAACCAGTTATTTTTCAAACAATTCAGTTTAGCATAAGTACACAATCTAGTTCTATTTGACCCATGGATAGGACCCTATCAGGGGCTACCACTCCGGGCCAGAGTGGACCTAGGAGTGATGGCAAAGAAGGGGTACTCTGCATTCTCCAAAACTTCAGCATTACTGGAACCTCACGATCAGATTGTTTAGTGTCATATCCAGGATACCCGTTAGGGGGTCTTACGCCTCTGTAGAGAGGCAGTCAGTGTATTTTACAGCCCTAGCCGATTGGGCAACCTCTTTATGTGAAATAAGCCTAAACTGTTTGACATGAAGTTAAAATCAACCAATCAAAGCATAGCAAATTTAACAATTCTCTCACTCCGTTACAAGTGACCATATGCAAGTATTGGTCCTTAGAGCGTAGGGACTCGACTAAACATCTTCCCTACCACCGAATATTTCCTTATTCTAATGTAACAATCCGAAAAAAACCCAGATTTTTTTTCATTATACATTTACGTAAACCTTCCATCACGAGTAGGATGAACACTAGGTCATTGTTTTTAGGGAAATACGACTGGTTTGAATTCAGAATTTGCCTTTCCTAAACCGGTTGCCGTAACAGTGTTAAAGAGCCCCATCTACTCTACTATTTCGCGAAAGTAGAGAAGAAATTCAGACTCAAATATTTTTCAAGATTGTCAGTGGAATGCGAAACCGAAAAAGCATCATCCAAGAGTAGTCGTGTCCATTTCCAACGAGAATAACCGTCACATCACAATAACTTTTTTCACTATAGTTTGGTTTGGGCTATTTGTTTAATGGGATATCAATCTTTGTGTGTTATTTAATCACAAAGTCATCGTTGAAGAAAAACAGTTGTGGTACTTTTTAATCCATAGCTGGGCAATGACAATAAGATCGAAACTTTCAAATAAGACATTTTTATAAACCAAACAGAAAAATGGGAACAATTTTCTACTGCAAAACAAATCTTTTCTGACAATATTTTTCATTTTATCGTCGGTAGAGTACACGATATTCTTACGGTGAACGTTATTACCCACTTTCTTAAGCAAATTTCACTATAAATAAAGCATAAAAAAAGATCCCGGACATCTAACCATTTTTGAAGTAGTTAAACCGACTTTCTTTTTTTGCTAATTAAATCACGCTATTAAAGCAAACACGTTAAAATACAATGGAAGATTCATTGATGTTGGCGTATCCATTTAAAAATATATGGAAGATTACATGCATGATGGTCTATCGAAAAAGAGTTGTTTTCTTGAATTTTTTTTTGGCGCACTAGTCAGCCTTAAGTACAGTTGATTAAGAGATTTGGTTGCAAATAGCAAATTCAATTTCCTTTAATTCATTCGCAGACGGACGCCCAGGTGTGTGTTATCGACTAAGCTGAATATTGTCATTATAGTTCTACCCTAAAGCTTCTCCTCACGTTGGAAATTGATTAACACTTGAAAAAGCGTTGGCCTGCCTAAACCTGAAACGATGAGGTGTCGCTTGCGACATTTATTATTATTATTATTATTATTGTTGTTGTTGTTGTTGTTGTCTTTATCAGACAGTTGTTGAAAGTTTTAGAAAAATATGCAAGAAAATAAATTTTTAATACTGTATCAGTATGTTTTCATGAATAAATAAATAAATAAATAAAAAGATGGTTTGGTTCGGTTACTTTGTTGAATGTCAAATCAATCTTCGTGGATTATTAAATCCGAAAGTCATCCTTGCATAACAACAGTAGCGGTAATGTTTGACCAATAGTTGCAAGGATAAAGAGATTCACACCTTTCCCAAAAGCTTTTATACAAGACTGAATTGTACAACTGGGGTTTGAAATCGCTTATCTTACTGTTTCTGTCCTATACGTTAGCTACGACTCAAAGGAATTTTATATGTGTATAGTTGCCTAGTCTCATCCAATAATTTATTTTAAACATATTAAACAGGCAGTAAAGAGACTCCCATTGAGAGATGAGAAAGCCTAAATATATTATATATTTATCCTGCTCTACTGTCTGCTATTGAGCCCTGTTTTGACTTGTAGAAAAATGCTTCTAAAAATTACACACACACACACACACACACACACACACACACACACATATATATATATGTGTGTGTGTGTGTGTGTGTGTGTGTGTGTGTGTGTGTGTGTGTGACTGACTGTACGTAAAATATGCGGAGTTCCTTTTCATAAAAATATTGTTTTCATGCACATTAGGAAAAAAGATTACACAAAATCTTATAGAATTGATATTGCTGATAGAAATAGAGGCAAACACGTATGCACTCAAAAACACACATACTCTTTCTCTCTCTCTTTAATATGTATATCAGATTAGGAACCTCGTCTATTTTAGCGTTAATTAAAAGAATATCATTTCGGGTAACTGGTCCTAAAATATTGGTTATCAATACAATTATTCAAACAGTTATTATTGTAGTAGCCAGCTCAATTTGACCGTTGTATACTAGCCTAAAGTAGACATGACCGTCTTAGGTGGTGTAATGGTTAAAGCACTGGACTGCGGAATCGTAGTAAGCGAGTTCGAACTCTAGTTGTGCTATTACGTTCACTTTCGGACAAATACTTTGGGAAAGGTATGAACCCCCTTATCCTCCAGCTATACATTAAATAGCTTCGCTGCTGTTCTTCTAGGATAGCTTTGGCATAAAATAACCCACGAAGGTTGATATGCCATTAAACAACCAAACCAAACCATATCAGATCATTGAAGATTTTAAAAGAATCCGGTAAAATATTACAAAAATTAGAATTCCGTTGAATAATTAAGTGCCAATAAGTAACCACTGCAAAGTTCGCTTATCATACTTAGAAGAAATATGGAGAGCAGAAAGGACTTGTTGTCACTTGGAATAAAGTAAATACCACCAGTTACTCCTGCTATGAAAACCTTGCAAATAATGATATTATAGTTGCGGCTTGTGTACTTGTTCATGTGTATACGAAAGAAAAGATGTAAAAACAACTATAAAACCCCTGTGAAAACATATGGACTCAACACATTTAGAAAACGTTTCTTCTGCAATCTTTTTAGTCATGAAAAAAAAAAAAAAAAAAAAATTCCAGACTTGCTACAAAAAACTATTTTATTAGATAGCCAAACTTTCTGGCTTCATGGAACAAATTTCGAATTAATTTAAACCATTTATTTTAATTGATTACTGAGATTTTTCAACCTTAGAAGAACAAATTCTAATTCCATGAAAGCAGAAAGTTTAGCTATAAAATAAAATAGTTTGTTTTTTTTTCACAGATTTGTTTAGTATATTTTTCGTGGATTAAATATAATAGAAGAAATGTTTTATAAGGGAGGTAAGTCCATTTTTTTCGGGACGGGAATAAACGTGACGCATCGGCTACAGTGCTACTTTCTGAGACTGTAACATTTGAGTTCGTGCTCTAGTCGTTCTATTACGTTCACTTTCAGGCTAATATACTTGGGAAAAGTATGAACCATCTTATTCCCGCATTAATCGTATATTTAATACCACTGCTGTTCTTCTACAAGGATGGATTTGCCACAAAATAATCCACAAAGGTTGATATGCCTTTAAACAAAGAAACCGAACAAACTAAATTTTTGCCGAGGTTAGTACATTAGATATAACTAGAATTGGTACTATCATGCTAACGGGGACTGATGGCTCGGTTATGACGTGGGTACTAAACATAATCGTATGATAATAGTAGTATATTGTTTCAGTGCTGGCAGCAATGTAAATATTGTAATACTTTCAATATAGTGTATTGACAATGCTCAAAATGACCATGTTTAAGATGGTAAATTTCATGGTTTGAAGTTTGGTTTTTGTTGGAGCTCTCAAACGGCAGTGTAATGCGTCAATAGATTTAGAGAATATATGGAAGATGGACAAGAGACAACAGTGACATTAGTAACATATTTGAGAAATGTTATGATCTTAGCATTTAAGGCAAATAAAATCAATTTTATTCTAATATGCACTGATTAGAAATTATGGCATTATTTAGTGAAATATCATGATAATGAAAGTGTAGACTGCGTATTTTTTGCTGGTTGTTTGCTGAGAAGTAGGGTTAGTGTAAAGTTCGGGGTAGACAAAAGGAATCTTAATGGCGAAAAAGAGAAAGGTATAGATTGCAGTTTTGATGAAAGAAAGGCTGGTGACCATGAAAAAATTACAGGGGGTGAAATTTGATGCTTTCTGGAACAGAGGATGAGAAGAGAGAAAAGTAAAAGCTTAAAAGAAAAGTGTGGCAGTGGCGGTGGTAGTTGGGCTGGGAAGTCTTTTCTAGGTTGGGGCGGTTTGTGACGGTGAATGAAGGATGTTGGGAAAGCTGGGTGAGATGGAGATGGGTTGGAAAGTGAGAAGACAAATCCGGGAAGATGGTGTCGACAGAGAGGAAAATACTGAAGGCATGAGGGAAATGAGAGATCAGCATGTATTTGATGATGGTTCAAATAAAGAGACGTATAGAGAAAAAAGAAAATGCCTACCAATGAAGATGAAATAAAATAAGTAAAAAAGACTGCCAATCCTGGAGGTCGGGTTTATAATTCAAACGAACAGAATTTTTGACAGCATTTTGGGAGGAGTTTCTAGTATTATTATAGCCCAGTTAGTTTGGGCGGTAGCATAATCTGACTGTGTCTCTACAGTCGGGAAATATTCCCCGCAATGGTTGTCCTTTGTACAATACTAAATAATAGGATGGTATGGCTCCAGTCCTGAAACTCTGTGGAATATTGGGTACTTCTTCACTGGCATTACTCTCTGGTCCACTCTGATTAAGCTGGGTCGTACCTGGGTAAGAAAAGAACTGCTTAATCATTTACTAAACTTGAGATCATTTAACTCTGTGCATACAATAAATAGCAATAGTTAAAATGATTTATCTGCGTGTAAAAAATAAATAGCAATGCTTGAGACCATTTATCGACATGCAAACAATAAAAACCAATACTTGAAACAGTCGGCAAACAAATGAGCTATAGTTCGTTAAAAAGGCGTTTTCTACAAACTATTTGTTTTCAGTTAATATATATATATATATATATATATATATATATATATATAAACAGGATTTTGTATTTCATAAGCTAAAACAGTTGATATGTCATAAACCACAACCGAACAAACCCCTGCATTTCTGGAGTATCTGACTAATGTATATTCTTATTATAGTACCGTTAAGAGTAGGATTAGAATATGAGGTAGATATCTAAGTATTTCAGCTGTTCTTCCTGTTGTTGATCGTGGTAATGGTGAGTGTTGTTGTGGATGCAGTGGTGTTGCAACGGTAATTTGAATCAACGACGGTGGATTAATTTAGTTAATTTTTCCAGTTATAGAATAAATGAGATTTATTGCAGATTTTTTGCACAATCACAATTAATGAATATCGAGTTTGTGAAGTCAGAATATTGGAAGAATTTCGGTGAATTACAGATTAAGTCTGAGGATAAATTATTCTTTTCGATAAAGAATTCCCTGAGGAAAAACTAATTTACAAATTGGTAGCGATTATATCAGACCCAACACTTGCAGAGTGCAACATTTTTTCTAGCACTTTCGTTAGGTTTGAATCAACAAGAGCTCTAAAAATTTAAATTTCCAAGAAAAAATACCTTTAAATTAAACCAGATAATATCCTAACTCAAATAGAAAACATTTTTTTTTTTTTTTGATAGAACGACTAACTAATAAGCGACGTTTTCTAATGGAATCTTTCATATTGACGCACCTTGTGTTAGCCAACCAGCAAAGACTTACATGTATCAACTTTGTGCGGACGCTGGATGCAGTTTTCAGGACCTGCCATGAGCGATAGATATGAACGGGCGACGACAAAAGAGAATCCGGGAAGCCCGTACAATCAGCACGAATTGATAATTATGAATTTAAGCATAAATATAAAGACATAGATACGGGCCAGAAATATAATTACCTAATTCTCGAGGATACATTAGTGAATAGCAAGATGGAAACAAGACTCACTCCGCCACAGTACCGTCAATGAGTTTAGCTTGCTTGAATATTTCTACTATTGTTGGTAAATATTCGCTCAAACCCTTCAGTACTATAACATATACATATGCATAGGAATCCCGAAACTCTGACGACTTTCTTTAGTTCAGGTACGAAACCTTTATTAACTTTTTTTGACTTTTAGTTTTTCGACACGAGGAAAGAGAGACACAATTTTTACTATGCTGACTGTTCCTACAACGCTCACTGTCAACTCCCCAGCTGAACTGACCGGCCCAGAGTCCAACCTCAACTAACTGACCCAACAAACGCGCGGCGCATCCCGTAGCCCTGGACTGCCCTCGCCCAGGTTCAAATCTCAACTCACTGCTTTATTCAAAAATCAACAAAATTCCCTGCCCATCATTTCCGGGCGTGACATCATTCATACCCCAGTTTCATTTTCTATCTGGGGGTTTTATTATAACATTTGTGATTGTCACATCCTCGCGTGCGTGAACACCTGCACTAAGAGCCAAACAGCTCAAAGCCTAAACAAACCGAATGATAAGATATAACCAACGAAAAATGATAATATAAAAAAAAATCATTCCGCAATTATATAACACTACGAGCAGGATGCAATATAAAGTCAATGTTAAAGTGGAGTTTAAAAGACTTGAATTCAGTTTTTTTCAAGCAATTATAGCTGCAAGTGTACCAGTAATTGAACTAAAAAAAGTCAATGGTGAATTGCGGTGACAGTGTGGTGCACTTGAAACGGTCCCTAAATGATTGGAAAAGGGGGTTGGGATATCAGGGAAGCGGAGGAAGAATTGTGACCATTCAGACTTCAAAGTTGAATTTGGCTAGAATACAGGGAAGAGTTCTGGAGACCTGAAGAGACTTTCTGTCACTGCGACTCCAGTAAAAGACCTCTAGCTAATGATAGTGTGAAAAATATGCAAGGATTAATGACGATAATAATAATAATTTGTCGAGATGGCTTACTTCAGGCAACTATCCTTAGTAAAGATAATTTTCATACGGTGATATGTATCCAAGTATTCTAGTGAAATAGTATCAATCTGCAAGGAGTTTAATACCTTCACGTATCTATTATTGTTTCTTACTACAAAAACTACTCGGAGAGACACCATGGTGTTATTACTAATGTGTTGGACTGCGGATGTGAAGTAAACGTGTTTGAACAGTAGTCGAGAAAGTATGTTCACTTTCCGATTAACATTCTTGGAAAAAGGTATGAAGACCCTTATCCCCAATGCCATGGGTTAAATAGTATCACTGCTGTTCTTCTATAAGAATGGCTTGGTTATTAGATAATCCTCAAATGTTGACATGCCATTAAACAAAAAAGAACCCAAAGCAAACTACTACTACGACTCTTAATAGTGCCAATTGTGATTGGTGCGTTAGGCACAATAACTAAATGATTATTAAAAGGCCTGGAAGACTTGGAAATTGGCGGACGGGTAGAGACTATCCAAACGGCAGCATTGCTAAGAACGGCCAGAATCCTGAGACGAGTCCCGGAGACTTGAGGAAACTTGCTGTCATTCAAATTCCAGTGTAAAACCATCAGTTAACGCTGATGTGAAAAACTCTAAAGGAGTATAACAATAATAATAATAATAATAATAAAGGATGACCAATGGAAAGACCTCATTGATCCAAAAAGACCTCTCAAAGGAACCGCCCAAAACTACAGACCTAATAGGTACCTAACTATGATGTGGAAAATACTAACGGCACACATAAGGGAAGAGATTTATTACTCTCTGACAAGCCGCGGATTGTTCCCTTAGGAATAGAAAGGAGGCCACAAAGGATCCAGAGGTACAGAAGAGTTACCTTACATTGATCAACACATACTCAGCAAGAGCAGAATGAGACGGAAAAATGTAGTTTTGCCTGGATTGACTACAAAAAGGCATGTGATATGGTTCTGAAAAGCTGCCACAAAATGTACAAAAAAACTGATGAAGTCATAAACTTTATTGAGAAAACCACGAAAACCTGGAGAGTGGAATTGACAGTAGGAGGAAGAAGTTTAGCTGAAGCAAAGATCAAAAGAGCTATATTCCAAGGAGATGCACAATCACCATTACTATTCATAATTGCCATGCCTCCACTCAACCTCATACTCAAAAAAATGCCCAGCCAGATACAAACTTAATAAATCACAGGAAATGATCAATCACCTAATGTACGTGGACGATATCAAGCTGTTCGCAAAAAATGAAAAAGAATTGGAAACTCTAATACATGCGGAGAGAATATACAGTCAGGACATAGGGATAAAATTTGGCATAGAAAAATGGGCCATACTTGTAATGAAAAGCGGCAAATGCCACCTGACGAACGGAAAGGAACTACTAATTAAAGAAAAAATTAGAACGCTTGGAGAAAAAAAACCGACAATTACTTGGGCATCTTGGAAGCTGACATCAACAAACAAGTGGAGATGAAAGAAAAAAATATGAAAACCAGAAAGCATTTGAGAACCAGAGAGCTACCCGAGACAAAACTATATAGCAGAAAGTTTATCAAAGGAATAAATCCCAGGGATGTTCCCCTCGTATGATATTCTGGACCATTCTTGAAGTGGACCACAGAAAAACTTAAACAGATATATCAAAGAACAAGAAAACTAATAGCCATGCATAAAGCATTACATTCTAGTGATAGCATTGACTGATTATAAGTCAAGAAAAGAAGGAGGAAGAGGACCCGCCAGCATTGAAGATAGCGTTGACGCATCGATACAACGACTTGAAGACTACATAGTAAAACAGGGAGACAGACTGATAACAGCTACGAGAAACAATACCGACATCATGAGGACCAACAGAACGACAATAACCAAAAAACAAAATCGGGAAGAATAGCAACTCTATGGACATTATAAACAACTAATATCTTACACAAGAAAACGGGGACGAGGCTAAGAAAGGGACCTTAAGAAAGAAACTGAATCTCCCCTAAAAGCAACACAAAATAACGACACAAGAACCAATCATATCAAAGCAAGAATAAGGATGTCCTCGTGGTGTAATGGTTAAAGCGATGGACTGCGAAATCGTAGTAAGCGAGTTCGCACTCCAGTCGCGCTATTACGTTCACTTTTGGACAAATACCCTTGGGAAAGGTATGATACTCCCTTATCCTCCCAGCTATGGGTTAAATAGTTCCACTACTGTTCTTCTAGAAGAATAGCTTTGGCATTAAATAGCCTACATAGGTTGATATGCCATTAAACAAAGAAACCGAAACCAAACCAAAAATAGGTAAGTCGCAACAAAACAGTAAATGTAGGTTATGTGGTGAAAGAGACGAAGTGATCAATCACATAACCAGTGAATGCAGCAAATTAGCACAGAAAGCGTATAAGACAAGGCACGACTGGGTGGGCAAAATGAGCCACTGTGAGTTGTGTAAGAAATTGAAACTTGATCATCCGAACAACTGGTATTTGAATGACCCAGCATATTGCCTGGAAAATGAGACGCGCAAACTCCTCTGTTATTTTGACATTCAAACGGATCATCTCATCTCAGGCAGAACAATAAACCTTATAATAATAAAAAAAAATACAACTTTCAGAATTGTAAACTTTGTTATCCTGGCTGACCGCAGAGTAAAATTAAAAGAGAGTGAACAGAGAGAAAAGTACCTCTACCTTGTTTGGAAATTGAAAAAGCTGTGCAATGTGAAAGAGATGATAACAACAATTGTAATTGCTGCTCTTGGTACAGTCATCAAAGGATTAGTACAAGGACTGGAGGACTTGGAAATAGAAGGACGAGTGGAGACCGTCCAAACTACTGCCTTATTGAGATCGGCCAGAATACTGAGAAGAGTTTTGGAAACTTGCAGAGACTTGCTGTCACTTAAGATCTAGTGAAAGACAATTAGCTAACGGTGATGCGTAAAACTTTCAAGGATTTAAATATAATAATCGTTTCATCTGTTCCAATCTAATACTAATAAGATCTCTTTTGCCATATATGGTACCGAAACAGGCACTACCACACCAGGTCAAAATGAACCTGGGAATAATGACAACAGGAATTGAAACCTCACTATAGGATACATGATTTCATGATACTCAGAACCTTATTTTGGGGTGCATGAGTGTTACCCCTTTCAATGGAATGTAGTTGGTGTCTTCTAAGACACGCCCATAAGGCAGGAAAGAGTACACATACAAAGATAGATTTGCAGTAAATGTTTAAGTGATGACAATCTGTCTACTTCGCGAGCCAACGTTTGAATATTTCAGCTCCTGTTTTCGAACTACATAAGTCATTGGATATTCTGACATCTCACCCAACGAACATACCCAATTAATAATAAATAAAGTTTAATATTTAGCAAAAATACTTCAACATAATGTATTCCAAAAGACTTCCATGAAAAAAATACCCCTGTCACTAAACAAAAAAGAAATTGTTATCTGTACTGGTAAAAAGTCTCTTATTTCTTATTTTACAAACAGTAATAGCACACATGCACTATATATATATATATATATATATATATATAATTAGAATAAAATAAGATGGAATGACAAAGAAAATAATAGTTTGTAAAATCAGATTGGGATTACTATCAACAACATAACATTCGTCTTTAAGAGGAAAATGTCAGTCTAATTTTCTTAAGAGCCTTTTCACACACACACACACACAGACACACAGACACACACATACACACATATATATATATATATATATATATATATATATATATATATATATATATATATAGTGTGTGTGTGTGTGTGACAACTGTATTTATAAATATAACAAAGTATATTGATAATTTGCTAGGTCTATAAATGAAGTGAGTTAAATTTTGATGAATATATATATATGTATATATATATATGTATATATATATACAATATCATATATATATATATGTATATATATATATGTATATATATATATACAATATCATATGCACGCACACACACACACACACACACATACACACACACATATATATATATATATATATATATATATTCTTGGTTTGGTTCCTTTTTTATTAACATATCTACCTTCGTGGTTTATTAAATACCAAAATCATTCTTTTAGATGGACAAAAGTATTATTATTTTATCCCTAGCTAGAATGAGAAGGGTTTTCACATCTTTCCTAGTGGTTTTAATCAGCAAGTGAACGCAACAAATCGGCAGGAGTTCCAATTCCTTAATTACGATATATATATATATATATATGTGTGTGTGTGTGTGTGTGTGTGTGTGTGTGTGTGTACTAGGGTCATTCAATGAAACAGACAAATCTTAATTCCAGTTTTTGGCAATAAGAAGCCCTGTTCAAAGGTACAATCTTTAAAAGGAAATCTCTCTTGGTAGGTCCTTTCATGACCTTGACTACTATCAGTATTACCTTATTCTATATCTACTGAACCGGGTTCTTATTGTTTATCAGAGAGTCAGTGTGTTTTACCTGTCTTTTTGTCTCCATCTTGAAGTAGCAAATCTATGTTCATTTTGTTAATGACACTTGCTTCTCTGTACATGTCAAACCTTCTGTAAATTTCTCGTAATTTCATTTCCGAGAAATTTGACTTCTCGGCTTCAAAATGTTTGAGGAAAACCTCAGTTCAAGTCTGGAACAATCTATTTGATTTACAGACATTGTTAATTCCCTCAAACAAACAATTTTTCGAGATTACCATGATTTTTTTAAACAAATTCCAAACATTTATAAAAAAGTTATTAAAAATATTTAAAAAATTTCCCTTCCTAATTGGTTGATCCTCGTAATCAGATAAATATATATATATATATATATCATCATCATCATCATCATATCGTGCTGGCAGCACGGATATCCCTGACCCTCTCTCGTCACTCCTCCCTATCGTTCATCGCCCTAGGTAGGTATTCAGGACAACATCCTGTATCCTCACATAGCTGCTGAATGTACGTTCGTGCTGGTCGTCCTGCTTTTGCGCGGCCATGTGTGGGGATCCATAAGAGTACATCTCTTATGAGTTCATCTCTGCTTCTCCAGCAATGTCCTGCATGTCTGGTTCGTCTAACTTGAATAGTTTTCGTGATAGGTGGCAGGTGGCCGTACAGTTGGTGTCTTGTGGGATGTTGCTGCCAGGTCTTGTTCAGGATTGCACGCAGCATTCTTGTGTAATTGCCATCTAGTTTCTTCTCCAGCCGTTTTGTTAGCGTCCATGTAGTGCATCCATATAGCAGTATCGATGTGACCGCTGCCTGGAAGAAACTGCGTTTCATTTTATCGGTTAGGTCTGATTTCCATATACTCGATAGCCTATTGATAGCTGTCCATGCTTTCGTTAACCTCGTTTCGATGTCCTTTTCGGTTGATTCGACGCTGCTTCCTAGGTACGTGAATTTGTCTACTAGTTTAAGAGGGGTTCCTTCTAGAGTGGAGATGTCCCCCGTTTGGTTATAGCACATATATTCCGTTTTGTGTGCATTAACATGGAGGCCTATGCTTGCTGCTGCTCGTTCTAAACTATGCAGAAGTGTTTCGGCTTGGTCAGGTGTATTTGCCAGTATCGCTATGTCATCGGCGTAGTCGGCGTCGGTAATTGTTGTTGCGGGGTATCTTCTGCTTCTTCTCTTCGTCAGTTCGAAGCCATTCTCTTTGATTTTGTCAATCGATGTTCTAAGTACGTAGTCTAGACAAATGATAAAGAGGTACGGAGCCAGCGTGTCCCCTTGTAGTACTCCTGCTACAATGTCAAAGTATTCTGTGTCTCCATCCGGTGATCGTACTTTTACTTTAGTGTTTCTATAGAGAATCGTTATTGTCGCTACGGTTTCTTTAGGTATGCCGTACGCTAGTAGGATTTGTTCCATCTTTCCTCTGTGAATGGAGTCGAAAATTAAATTGAAATTAGAATGTGTATCATTCAATAAAAAAATAGACGAGAGTAAATCATAAATAATGGAACTCTAAGTAAGGAGTAATTTTTTTAACTTTTTATTCCTTAAAGTTGTAATATATATATATATACCTTTTATTATTTCAATATTTTTGTAGTGTCTAATTTTTAAAACTTTATTCGTTCAGTGTTGTGAATTATTAATTATTATATTTGGGTTATTGTCATGAAATTCAGCGTTTTGAGTCATTAAATAAAAACTCACGCTCTCTCTGTGATTTGATAGATCAAGTGGGGAACTGCTGGCTGTCACATGCACGTAAATGTAATGTTCTTCTCATGAACTGAGTACTCCGGAAGTCGATAAGCGTATATGAAACTATACCTTAAATTCCCTTCACTTAGGCCAAGATGACGAAAACTGAGGACTGAGATGCCCAACTGACATAAAAATCAGCCGGTTTTCGATCCTAGGTTGAAGTGTCTGAGTTGTCTTGCCACACTGAAGAGTTCTGAGTCAACAAAACAGTATAACAGTGGATATATATATATATATATATATATATATATTACCCTGCTTCACCCTGCTGCAGTGTTTCATGAGATACCGCAATCATCAAACGGGAAGAAGAGTGGAATAACCTGACGTAGTACTCACGTGACATATTTACATATGCTATCCGATAATAATACGTTCCAATGGCGAAATAAATAATATATTCATAAATATTGGCGTAATAATAATTATGCTTCATCTGGAACTTAATCATAGGTTAAATGATATAAAATAAATTCATTCAGGCATCTGGACTTGTGTATCAGTTTTCTTGTAGTCAGTAGTTGGGGTTCAAATATTTCCAAATACGAACCATTCAAGACCATATACGTTTTTTTACAACCATTATATTTAAGAAAATGTTTTTCATAAAATTTTCATTTTGATTAGATTCGGTTTGTCAATTTAGTCTTCGACTTCCATTGCATATTTCGATAATGTTGGATTGTATACTAAGAGGAAATTCTTGTCTGGTAGGGGCAAATGTTCTGGTAAGTAAGTTCGAACCCTAATCGCGCTATTACACTCCCTTTCGAACTAATACCCTATTAAAATGCATCATCATCATCATCATTATCATCATCATCATCATGTCGTACCACATGTATGGATTTCCCTTACTCTCTCTTTCTCACCATTCGTCTCTATTGTCCATCGCATCCAGCAAGTGTTCTAGACAACATCCTGTGTCCGTACAAAGCTGGTGTAGATAAGATCTAGATGGTCGTCCAACACTTGCACTTCCGTGTGAAGGGGTCCATCCGAAAACGTCGCTTATGAGTTCTTCCTTACTTCTCTTGCAGTGTCCTGCATGTGTTGTTCGTCTAATTTGGATGGTTTTTGAGATGGGAGACTGGTGGCTGTACAGATGATGTTTTGTGGATGTTGCTCCCAGAATTTGTTCAATATTGCTCGTAGTGTTAAGGTCTAAGCGCCTTATTCTTCCGACTATGGGTTAAATATTACCTCAAACTAACATTTACAAAGATAATTTTGCATTAAATAACCCCCCCCCAAAAAGAGAGACGTAACCGAAACCGAATCTTTGCTTGGTGGTAAAACCTGAATTATAATGATCCCTTCCTTTTTCCAATTCAATTAAATTCTGTAGTTTTGATGTAGATTATCAGTGATATCATCCTTTCTGGTCGTACTCTTGCATAAATTATACTCTACACGTCAAGTACCGTTCAAAAGTTGCGTTCACTCACCTGGTTGTTAACTTGTTCATTTAAAAGTTTCAAATTTTTTTCGCCGGTGATTTAATGCATAGTATTCATACATCAATAATTTATTTTCAAATTGTTTTTGTTAAACAATTTCTTAAGTACTACTGGTACTTTTGCATTTGACATAGAAACAGTGTTTCTATGTCAAATGCAAAAATATTCTCCTCCTGTTCGTTTGGATGTGTTTCCTTTGAGGTGGATGTTAAATCGTATTATTTTTTTATTTTCTTGCGCCTATTTCGTTGATTTTGCTATTGCTCGGAATATTATTAGATTAAATAAATATACCGCTACTTTTTTAGGGTGACTTCATATTCCATTGTAGCCTTATCGAAGATTTTAACGTTGTTGGAATTAGTGGTTAAACTGTTGGCTATTGGCTTATAAAGACTTAGTGACCGTAGAGTTGGAGGTTCTGACTTTCTATTAGTATGTAACGTTATTTTATAAGATTTTCATATGCTTGCCATTAATTATGATTCAGGCAAAATGTAACGTCCAAAAAATTGGTTTGCTTTCAATTCGACTTCTTTTGCAAATTAAAGGCGTAGGTTTTATTTATTTATTCATTGATCTGTACAGTCAAATCCAACGTTTTCACTGTTACATTGTTCATTTTTAGACTTTGGGTTTGATTATGATTTTATGTATATTATTCATGCAACATTTGCTGACGTTATGTCGAATAATCAAGTTCACAAGACCAATAACGTGTTGTAGTGTTAGATCCTAAGACCATATGAACTTTATAGTTTCTTTCCTGGGACAATCGAATTGCCTACCATTATAATTTCTCAGAAATATCTACAGCTCATCACTTTACAAACTAATAAAGCATTTATCACATTATTGAGCCGTTTTTTTCACAACAAAACTTCGTTAACAATTTCACGTCTCAGTTCCATAAAAACTCATCGTACCAATATCGGACATTATATTAAGATCTTTTTATAATCTCTACTGCATTACCGTAGTATAAAATGGATTTGTGGCCATGATCTTATAAACGTTTATTTGATCTCCCTCGATGTTAATAAATTTCTGTGTTGTATCCAAAATTTTGTGAAGCAAGTCTTCTGCAATAAATGGAAAAACATTCAATGTCAAATTGAATAAAGTAAATTGCTGCTTTGATATCTTCCATTGGTTTAATCTCAGCGTAATCCACGAGGTTTTGCATATTTTCTCCCTGATGAATAATTCAATGCGCCCAATTTGACTTTAAAGGCCTAAATGACTGGTTTATACCGAAACGTTCTTTATATTTCATATCAATTAAATATTCTTTTTTAATAGTAATGCAGCAATTAAGGTCAGAACTTTTTTGTTCCGGCGGAGCACAGAGTTAAAATAAAGGGAAACGAAAATATAGACAAATATCTCTTCAACATGAAGGTAACACTGATACCAACTTTAGAAGGAGCTATTTGAATGGCCCCAAAAGGTCTAGAAAAGAGACCAGAGGACCTGAAGGTCAGTGTCAGAATCAATATAATCCAGACAGGAGAACCGCTAAAATCAACTTGCACACTCACTGAGGAGAATTACTGTTATTCAGACTCCAGTGATAGAAATCCGGAAAACGCACTTGTGAAAAACTGTCAAAGAGTGAAATAGTCATAATAATCATAATAATAACAATAATAAATGGATAAAGGAAAAAAATCAAAGGACAAGAAAATTGATGACTATGTACAAGGTGTTACATCTAAGAGATGACATAAGCGCATTGTATGTTTCAAGAAAAGAAGTAGAAAGAGGAGTCGCCAGTATTAATACTGGCGATTCCTCTTCCTACTTCCTACTTGGATTGTGTAGATGCATCACTACAATGACTCGAGTGCTATATTAAGAAGAGTAAAACAAGATTAACTACAGCAACTAGTTGAAGCAGGGATAACATGAGTGCATAAGGAATAATAACAAAAACTAGGAAGCAGAAATTGGAATAGAAAACAACTCTATGGATATTTAAAGCTACAAACTAGAATTTCACCATCTAAATCTAATCATCTTAAAATCAGCTAGAATGCCTATAAATGTCCTGGAGATCTGAGACGACTATTTCTCATGCAATATTCGGCTAAAAAAAACTACCTAAAATTATGGGAAAATCGCACTGGAAGGAAAAACCACAACAACAAATTGATTAAGAAAGGGTATGATAAGAGGCGCTATTGTTAAATTTTTTTACAAATATTATTATTAATGTTTTACACGTACAGTAGAATCCTATAGAGAACGAAAGTTAAAATAAATGATATTTTCCAGTTCAAATCCTATCGAAACAGAATTAGGATTTTTTTCCCTTTTCAGTTTTGTTTGGTTGCTTTTATGGCGTATCAACCTTTATAGGTTATTTAATGTCAAGCTCATTCTCCAATAAGAACAGTAGTGGAACTATTTAACTCAGAGCTTGGAATAGTAGGGGGTTCATACCTTTTCCAAGGGTATTTGTCCGAATGTGAACGTAATATCACGACTGGAGGTCGCTTTCGACGATTCCGCAGTCCATCGTCTTAACCATTACACCACAAAGCCCCAACTTTCCTGTTGATCTTTGAAATATCTCATACTAACAACTACTGAGTGATGACGAATTTCTTTTTAAAAAAATCGAGGATATTTTTAAATACTGAAAAAAATTTTTTTGATTATATAGCATTCGAAATTGTAAATATATTCGTCATTTCTTATCACCTTGTACCCGGCCGTATGACCAACAACAAAGGACCAATCCCATAAACATTCACATTGGGTGCGAAAAAGGCCACACAGGAGCATTGGGGATTTCTGAAAAGAGTCAGATGGGCAGTTTGTTATTTAACCGGCAGAGAAAAAGAAACGATTTAAATTTCAGAGCTCACGAAAACTCCCCTGCACCTGTCAAAAAACAAAAGGATCTTTCCCTCACGTTGTGAAGTAGTATTCTTGACGATTCAAGAATACTACTTCACATGTCCCTGCTTGTAAGATGGTCTAGAGAGAGGTTGAAACATCAATAATAGAGTGAAAGGTATATTTTCTGATGACACGTGTGTGATTTTTTCCTATGCAATGAACTCATCGTCACTTCTCCAACTTTTGCAACGCAAAAATAAAAATAAAATGGAATAAAGAAAAATAAAGAATAACTATTGTCCCTCATATTTATTGCAGATTTCTAAAATAAGTGTAATATTACACTGGGAAATATTTAACATTGAAATACTTTTAAAAAATCCATATTTGTCTGCAGCATTGAGTCCTTGGAAAAAATTAATAATTCATGTTTTTGTTTTTCGCTCTGAAAACGCAAGGGGTGACGAATTCTGCAATCGCAAAAGAAGTTACCCGTATCGAATAGAATAATTTCAAAAATCTTAAAACTTTACGATAATACAGGTACCTTTAAGTTACATTTAACTTCAAAATAGCCTTGCATGATTACTCGTCGAAACAATTGTGCGATTAAAAATAGTTGTTGGCAACAATAGTCGAGGGTGACCTGAAGGCTCTTTTTTCGATAGCTACTACACCAAGGTGAAAATAAACAAATCAAATAAACTATCAAATATTGAACGGTTTGACACAGAATCGAGTATGAGGCATCAGGTAACAGAAGAATTTAACCTGAAAATACCCCTTCAGACAGTATCGTCACTTTTGCGTCGAGGGCGACTCCCCATGCATTCAAAACTCTCAACTGCAAGAATAATTAAAAAGCTAGATTAGACTTTATAAACAAGCATGTTGTCTGATCCAATCTGCAAGAATTATCATCGGCGATGAAGATAAAATTACTTTGGTTGACTCCGTCAGCATGCAGTATGTCAGACAACACAAAAGTAAGAAATTGCCTCCCATTTGAACGAAATAAAAGTTAAACTCATAAGTGATAGTGGATTAGTATGGAGGATGTTATCTGGCGCGAGTATTGACCGGCTCATTCTGCTGCCTTACAAAAATGTCCGGTAGAGGCGAATACACACTCATAAAAATATGATGAGTCTTGGGTAAGACACGAAACTTCATCTAGAGGACTGTGGATTGTAAGTTACTCTTTCAATGCCTTTACTCACAGGAGTACTCTGATCCTTAGAGAACCTGTTATAGTCCCGGTAGTATCATAAATAATGATGCACTGCACAGCAGTATCGCCTCAAGTAAAGGCAGTCGGATACTACTCTCAATGTTTATCATGTCGGTAAAGGCCGACTGACATGCGTGCCGGAGAAGCCTAACATTCGTGTCGAGTTGCAGAGACGGAAAACTTCTTAAGTCACAAGGTCTGTCCCCTTTGGCTTTCACCTGGTTCGGCAGGATTAGGTTTATTGACGAGCGTCTGAGGCGCTTTTTCATGGAAATGTTAACGGGGCCAAAGTATTTTCGGCCTGTCTGCACATTTAAGACTCCACTCTTGCTTGTTTCCCCTCCCCCCATTAAAAGGCCATGTGCCATATTCTGCCTCAGTTGGGAGATGGATCAATTCTCGGATTCTAGTCAAGACAAGACTTCATCTATTTCAGATGCTGTTTTCATAAAAGCCCCATCTATGGGTCTAATAGATCTGTTCAAAAACCCTTCATATTCGATAAGAAAACTTGATTCCATACACCAGTAAATCATTTGAATTAATAATAGTTATTTGAAGCTAACATTGTTTACTAAGGATTATTATTATTTACTTGAAAGCATATAATTGTGTGCAAACAAATTATTAAATAGTACTAAGTACTTGAAATCATATAATTATTAGTATTAGGGTACTTAACACCATGCAATCCGTGCAAATCATTTGAATAAGATAGGAATACTTAATAGGATATAAATTTGGGCGAAAAACTATAAAGAAACAAGTGTACAAAAATATTATCAGAACTCTCCATTGAGCACAATTCCTCGTTCTCTGGGCACAAAATAAACATGGACGAGGTGACATATCCTTAAAATTAATCAGCCAATCAATTCACAGCAAAGTAAAAATGTAACTGAATTGCATGTTGATACTTCCCTGAAAATCTTTGTCTCTGATACGAATCACATGCAATACCTCTGGAAAATAATAAAACAATTCTTCTTAGCTGGGAACGTTAAGTTTATGGTATAATCCGTCCAAACTCTAGATTTCAGTCCCATAGATAATCTATGGAAGATCATTGGCCATAATTTAAAGCAAGATAACTGACGACAGTGACTAATTTGTGTCAGAAACTACTGATAGAATGCAACAGATTCACGCCAGAACTATGTGACAAATTAGGAAAGCTATGTAGATGTACAGAAGTATTTAAAAGATATAGCCTGTATACGTCTTATTAATATTCTGTCCCGATATTTAGTCAAACATGTTATTTTAATTGAAATTCAATTTTCTTCTTTAATTTTAGAAGCCACATTTTTGTAATAAGCATATTTTTCTATATAATTTTCTTTATTATTTGTTCTTTTCATGAAATCTCATCACGTTTTTTAAAATATTTATTTCATTTTTTATCAGGATCGAATGTGTAGGATCTAAATTTTTCAAATATTTCAAATCGTTAATTTCTAATATTGGACTCTCCTGAGATCAGGTTTTCTAACGCTGAAAACAACGTAATGTTTTCTTCAGATATTCTATCATCAAACTGAATATTCGTCTTTTTTTTAACCTAAATTAGAGTTGAAAATGTTTGTTTGGCAAGGTAAGACTATATTAATTAATTGTAAAGTAAAAATCGATGATTAAAAAAAGGTGTTTCTTGTAGAAAAGAGAAATAAATTGAATGTTAGTTTTTCGCAATTAAACGTCAAAGAGGAAGGAAACATAGGGTGATGTTTGTGAGTTAACAGAAAACAGTTTGACGTGGCAAAAGAATTTTACAATGTTCATAAAGAAGAAGAAAGTATGTGAAAATAACGAATTGGATAAAACAAAACAGATGCATAGGATGTAGAAAGTAATTCGTTAGTTTGGAGATAAGAGAAGGATGAACGGAAATGTGAATGAAACTGTTGAAACTGAGAAAAAAAAACAACAGATATACCAAAATAAGACTATAAAAAGAAAAAGAAGTAATGAATAAAAAAGAGTTAGGGTTTGATAGATTACTCTATTTTAACGATTAATCTATTTTAACGTTATGTTGATCCATCTGGGATTATTTTATGCCTAAAGGTTAGGGAAATGCGTTTATTTGTACATTTATTTAAACATTTTTTGTGTAGTTTGTTTTTAAGAGTATTTAGCACTCAGATATTCATATCAAGTATCAATCTAGTACAAACAATATGCTGACAATAATATGGTTTTAACTATTCCTGTCAAATTATAATAATTTATATTGAGTTACTTGATTTCAATTAATTATTTCTATCTAATAACAATCATTTGTTTATGCATTGTTATATGGTTTCAAGTAACTTATAATACACATCAGTAAATCATTATAGCTTCAAATAACTATTCTTGATACTAATAATTTACGGTGACTCGGTTTCACATATCTCTAATAGAAATGAATTCTAACATATCTTTTTTATTTATATATGGCACCCTAAACAGGTACTTCTACTTCAGGTCAGAATGGAACTGGTTGTAATGTTAATGAAGGGGTACACCAAAATACCTAGGTCTACAGGACTGGAACCTAAATATCAGATACAGTTAAGTGTTGTACTCAGGACATTCAATTTCCTCGGGAAGTCTTACGCCTCTACAGCGAATACATTCAGTGTATTCTAAGCTCCACCGAAAGGTCAAAACAGAAAGGGGAAGAGAAAGTAGAACAATTAGAACAAAGAGAGTTTTCGTACTAATGTCTGAATCTTAAAGATGAAGACAATAGTCCGAAAACCCTGAATGATAAAATATCATCAAGCTTCGTCTAATGGAGGTGCCCGTAGTGTAATGGTCATCGTCATAGGAAATGGACACGGCGACACGAGTTCAAATCCTGGCCGAGGCTGATTGCATTTCACATAGCACTAATAACCTTGGGAAAGGTATGAATCCAATTATTCTCCCTCCAGCTATGGGTAAATAGTGGGACTGACTGGGTTCTTCAGCCTTGGTAAGGCAACTAGTCTAGGAGAAGGAAAACTCTGAATTCAAACCTGTTAAACTCTGCTTAAAAATTGACCTCGTGTCATATCCTGCCCGAGCGGAGGGGTTGGTAAATAGGATCAAGCTTCGTCTAAAAAATTCAGTAAATTAAGAACAAAAAGGAATACAAAAAGACGAGAAAGAAGAAGAGTGAAAAATGAATAGGGTTGCTTTGGTCGGTTTGTTTGGTTAGTTTTATATCATATCAGCCCTTAGTTCTTTTTTTTCTGATAATTCCTTTCAAAACATAATTATTTCTAAATAAGTAGTTTGTTAGTAACATTTTTGAAATGATTCAGAGCTCATTTGTTTGCATTCAGTTAAATAGTTTTACGTATTGCTATCTAAAACTAATAGTTCCTTTTGCACACAGTTAAATAGTTTCAAGTGCTGTTATTTAATACTAATGATTCAATTTGACATTAATCATATGTTTGCACACAGTTAAATGGTTAATCAATTCTATTGGATCCATTGATGGGATTTTAAAAGGCAATATCATTACGAGTCAGGCTGAACCACAAAGTAATAGAAATCAAAGGGTGCTCCACATTCCCCAAGTTTCAAGGACTGGAACCTCACTATATGATGGTGGTGGGTGCTTTACAATTCTACAAACATGCAGTCTGTATATTCTTCTGCTGCCGACTGGGCCAGAAAGAATACAGGAATATTTCAACAACAGCTTTACATAAAGAAGAAAACCTGATTTAAAAAAAAAATGCACGAATAATGTTTATAAGGTTTGTTTTCGTTGTTTAATGGCATATCAATCTTCGTAGGTGATTTAATGCCGAAACTATCTTTAGAGGACAGCTGTGGTATTATTCAACCCATGGTTGGCAGGAACATATATTGCTCAAGGGTATTAGTCCAAAAGTGAACGTAATTGAACGACGGGAGCTTGAACTCGCTTACTATGATGTCGCAGTCAAGCATGTTAGCCACTACGCTAACTGACTCTTTCCGAGTCGTAAGGATTTGAAGCTAAAGGAGAAGATTTAAAAGAATAATGATGCTAAGATAGTTTTAAAAGGGAAGAAAAGCAATCAAAAGATGCCGAATGAAAATTTAGAATAAATATACATATATATTCGAAGCAAAAAATTAAATAAATTGATGAATAGATAAACTAATAATAATGGCTTTGTTTGAATTTCTAAATCATTAATTTCTAAAATATTTTTAACATCTTTATCTGTAATCTTAATTTTGCTTCACATCACAAAGCTTAAAATGAGAAACGTTATTTGGAAATTATACGTATGTTGCTATTAATCCTTGTTACTCACTTCGTTACACAGTTTCATGTATTGCGACAATCATCAGACGAGGATAAGATTAAAATGACTTGATTACAGTATTAAATGAAGAAATTTGGATTTTTGAAGCATAGAAATTACAGTTATGTATGTAGTATTACAGTTACAAAGGCCTTTAGAAAAAATTCATGAATAAATTACTGATAGAAATATCAAAGAAATAATAAATATTATTACTTATATAGTATTAATATAATTTATTCTTTGGTATCTCACACCTCATATTCAGTTTTTGAGACAGTAGTGGCTTTCAGTAATAGAGAAAATCGTGGGTAACAAAAAAGTAATTATGTAGTAATATTAAAGAACAGGGAAATAAAAGTGACTCTTATTGTATCGCTCAGAATGTAGAGCAGGAGAGGAGATATATGTATGTAGAGAATTAGAAAAAAATAAAATATAAAAACATACAAATTGTCACAAAAAAGCAGAAGGCGTATACGTTGTTCTGAGGCATCAGCAAAATCTCATTTTAAAGAAATTTTCTAGAGTCTATTCACAAAAAAAGCCAATGTGGCGATAATGGATATATAACAAAAATACAATATATATATATATATATATATATATATATATATATATATATATATATATATATATATATAAACTCTTCATTGGCACTTTAATTCGCATCCTATATCCTGGGAGCATATCCGAAATAGTTCACGCCTTGGTCAATTAAGTCAAGGTCTTTTTACATTAAAGTAGGTCAAGTCGTAGAGTTGCATTTTAACGGTCGTAAAATATAACGACTAAACCATTGTGATTGAAGCAACGATAAAATGAATGAAAGATAAGCCAAAATCAATAACAAGGCAATGATGAATACAGAAAGTAATCAAATAGCTGTTATTACTGAAAGAACGGAATAAGAATAAGAATAAGAACGGTAACACATTTTGAAAGAAGTAAAAATGTAAAAAGACAGTATAAACGATTCTAAAAGTTGTTAAGATACAAGGAAGATAAAGATGTGTTTGTGGCAAGAACAGAAAGAAGACAATGTAGTAAGCACCCGCCAACATAATTGAACTTAGGGCCTCGTTATATGACTTACAACAAGAGGTTAATCACGGGAATACTCACACTTGGTTTGAGGAATGGTCAAACGCATGAGTTGATTTTTTAAGGGTTAAACAGTCAGTTTTTAACGTGCAGAAAACAAGAAAGGGCCTAAATTTCCGAGCCAGCAAAACTACCCCCAATTGGAGGAGGGTGGCTATAATTAAGCAATTCCTTCAAAGACTAAAAGACAACACTTCACGCCTTCCTGATTTGCGACCTGTTTTAAAAGAGGTTGAAAAACAATAGTAAAGCGAGCGGTATACTTTCTTACACCACGTGTCTGAATTTTTCCACGTGTTAACTCGTCATCATCTTTTCTATACATCTATGTCTTCAGGAACTTTCGCTAAGACTCGGCAACACAACAATTGGATTGCAGATGTCAAGGAAAAAAGTTGCAATGAAGATCTAAGTATAGAGTTAGAAAGCGTAATTATTTCAACAATTGTAAGTTCGAACTTGATTCCTTAAACATTAATCATCACGCCCTATAAAGATGAATTTAATATTAAGGATGTTTAAAAAAATTGCTACATCATTTAAGATGTACATAGTGGTTCAGATGTATTGATATTATTGTTTTACATCCAACAACATGAACAATTTTTGTTCAAATAATTTTGAATTTTAACACAAATTTTAACAACTCAAAATTTTGTTTGACGCTTAAAAGTGTTTTCGTTCCGAGTGAATGGCATTTATATACTTGAAGACACAAAAATATTAAAAATGAATCGTAAAATCTTTACTTATTTCTACAGATGCTCTAAAAATTTGAAATCATTTGATTGAGAATTACTCAAGTTATTGGATTACAAAAGGATTTTTTCTTTTGCTGAAAAACCTTGCATATTTATATGTTTAGCCTTCTTCTTAACTGATGTAATCCTTAATATTCCATTGACTATAGAAATCGATGATAAAAAAAAACCAAAAAAAAAAACGTACGTATTTCGAATGCTACTCATCAAATGCAGGTAAGGAAACAGACTCTCCCTAATTAAAGAATTGTAGAAGCTTTGGTTAGATTTCTTTGTTTTGTGGCATATCAATCTTCGTGGGTTATTTAATGCCAACCACATCCCTGTAAAAGAACAGCAGGGGTAGTATTCAACCTAAAGCTGGTGGGATAAGGGGGTTATAATTTCTTCAAGGTAATTAGTTCTAAAGTAAAGTGAACGAACTAGCCCGACTGGAGTTCAAACATGTTTACTTCAATGGTGCTGTCCAACACTTTAGCCATTCCGCCTCGGGTACACTCCCTGAGAAAACATGTTTCTTAATTCTGAATGACCACCGTAAGACTTGTACCAATGTTGCATATTTGTCTTTGACAGGACCGTCGATTAGGGATTCCATCTGTGTAAACAGGAAGTGTGTCACGTGTGTTGACAACCGGAATGCTTAGGTATTATGAAAATATATATACATAGGTACCCACAAAGTTACGGTCAGTGGCGGTCAGATACAGAGTCACGTTCAGCCAGCTGGAGCGACAATCAAGTCAATGCAGAGGCCGTGTGAGGCACCAAATACAGCGGGTGTGGGCAGTGGCCGATCTGGCAGAAAAACAAAAGAAATGCTAAATGTGGCCCTGAATCCTTATCGTCTGTTTCCATGTCTCCGTCTCTCCCTCGTGCAAGCAGCAGTTTCGACTCTTTCGAGAAATAAAGATGCGAGACATATTTTGTAAAAGAAAGTGTTATGCCTCTTCATTATGGGCCATCATTCTTCATTATTAATATACAACACCGAGTTAAGTTGTGATTATAATCATGTCATTATGATCATGTCACGTGGCCAACACGGATCTCCCTGGCCCTCTTCCGCAACCCGTTTCTATCGTCCATTGCTCCCAGGAGGTCTTCAAGGCTATATCCTATATCGGTACTGAGCTGTTGTATATAGGTTCTCGCTGGTCTTCCTGCCTTTGTTTGTCCATGTGAAAAGGTCCACGGGATTATGTCGCTTATGAGTTCGTCCTTTTCCTCCTGCAGTGTCTTGCATGTCTGGCTCGTCCAACTTGAATAGTTTTCGTGATGGGTGGTAGGTGGCCGTACAGCTCCTGTGTTGTGGGGTGCTGCCTCCAGAACTTTGTCAATCTTGCTCGCAGTGTTCTTGTGTAATTGCCATCAAACTTTTTCTCCATACATTTAGTTTGCGTCCATGAAGTGCATCCATACAGCAGTATCGACACGATTGCTGCTTGGAAAAACTGCGTTTTATTTTATCGGTCAGTTCTGACAGTTCGGATAGACTATTGTTAGCTGTCCATGCCTTTGCTAGTCGCGTGTTGATGTCTTTCTCGGTTGATGAGACACGGCTTCCTTGGTAGATGAACTTTCAAGTAGTTTCAGAGAACTACCATTTAGTGAGGGGATGTTACCTCTTTGATTAAAGTACATGTATCCCGTCTTGTTTGCGTTGACATGGAGGCCTATGCCTGCAGCTACTCGTTCCAGACTATGCAGTAGGGTTTCGGTTTGGCGGCTCTATTTGCTAGAAGTACTATATCATCGGCGTAGTTCACGTCCGTACTTGTTTGTGCAGGGTGTCTTCTGCTTCTTCCTTTTGCCAGCTTAAAACCGTTATCTTTCATTATATCAGTAGACATTCTAAGCACCCATTCTAAGCAGATGATGAACAGCTATGGGGCTAATGTGTCACCTTGCAGCACACCTGCTACAATGTCGAAGTAGTCTTCTCCGTCCGGGGAGCAGACTTTTACGTTCGTGTCTTATATAGCTTCATTATGGCTGCGAGGGTTTCTTTGGGTAGACCGTAGGCGAGTAGCATTTGCTCCATCTCCCCTCTGTATATGGAGTCAAAGACCTTGGAGATGTAGACAATTAATATTGTTGCGTCAAGGTGTTTTTGCACGTAAAAAAGTTTACTACCAAATAGAAGGCAAATCCATTCTACTTTTGGCAGTGGTTAAAAGATGGTTAGATATGTTTTTTTATCTTTAACTATATTGTCATATAAAAATGCATGAAAGATTTTTTTTCTGTAAAATCACAGCTGAATATTATCTAAATATTCTATTTAAATGCAAAAAGACAAATACTCTAATTCCTAGTAACAGTTGAACCTTGTAAAAAAAAGGTAGAATACGCTTCTATATTTGGAATTTATTAGAATTTGAAAACCTAAGTTAGCATAAACATAGAATACTTATGAGGATGCAATGATCCATAAATAAGGACTCTCTGATGAAATTTAAAAAAAAAAGTAATTGTGGCCTTTTATTAAGTTAAAACTTAATAAAGGAAGGAGGGGAGGGATTTTTTGCGAAAGCCTTGGGAAGCAGCATGGTGGACGTAAAAGCGAGCAGATAAAGCCTATGACGGTTAAATGCCATGCCTAATCAAGTTCTGGGCATACGAATGTTACGGTTCAACGGCCAATATCAAATAGTTCGTTCTGCGACTCATCTATTGGGGTGGCTTCTAAAGATAAGAATAAAAACACAGCGATCGAAAGATTACAAAAAAAAAACAAAAAAAAACCCAGATTGAAACATGTACTAATCTTTTTTTTAATTAGTGACTCTCATAAAGTGAGGTTTGGCAGTTATAACTCCTCCCTAAATAAATTCGAAAATATAGCTTATTAGATCTGCACTGGGTGGCTTATAATTCTCTCTTCTGAAGCTTAGTGTAATAGATATCAACGAAGAAGATCGAAACGGCAACTTGAGTTCAATTCCCGAAGGAAGAGGTTCGTGTTTCACTTCGCACCAATGCCCTCGTAGAAAACATGGAAGCTACTCTTCTTTCAAAAATATGGTAAAATAATATCGTATACTGGGTTTTTGGTCTTTGCAATGCAACCAGACTAGGCGAAGGAAATATGTGTTGTTAAACAAGCTGTAATCTATTTAAAATTGGACTTGTGTCGTATTCCGCTAATGACAGAGTAATTGGATAAATACACCCTACGTTGTCTTCTCAGACTAAAACAAATTTAGTAAATACTTATCTGGTTTTCTTATCTCCTTGGCATGTCATTATTATTATCCATCTCTCTTTCTCTCTCTCTTCCTCTCTCTCTCTCTCTATATATATATATATATATATAATAAAATAGCTGCTTGTTCATATTTATGTATATAATACGAACCAAGCTAAAACGAATTGTAATCATCTAAATTCTCGACATAGAAGACAGATGCTTAGCAGAATGTTAATCTTTCTCATATTTTCACTCTCTCACTCTCACATTCTCATTTTCCTCTCTATATATGCATAAATATGGAGAGAGAGAGAGAGAGAGAGAGAGAGAGAGAGAGAGATAGACAGACAGACAGACAGACAGACAGAGAGAACAATATCAACTGGAAGACAAATGATCAAGGGTTCTCTCTCTTTCCTTATATACTTCGTTTGCTCTTTTTCTTTCTCACTCTCTCTTTCCCCCCTCTCTCTCTCTATATATATATATATATATTGAGAGACAGAGAGAGGGAGAGAGAAAGAGAGAGATAGCAAAATAAAGGAAGAAAGGTATAAAGAAAGAGACAGAAAGAGATAAAAGAGAAATTATCATTACTCCTTTCTTATTAGAAACATCAAATCAATATCAATGAGAATCAAATTGTTCCACGCCTCACTCTATTTGCATCTCTCCGTTATCTCTCTCTGTTATCATATATATATATACATAAAAGTAGAATGAGATAGATAGATAGAGAGAGAGAGAGAAAGGGAGAGATAGAGAGAGAGAGGAACAAAAAAGGGAGACTGGGTACGAATACTTCCACGAACTTATTCATTGGCGCAACTCCTTATTCACTCAGTTAGCCTTGTGCTGTATTAAACCAAGCTTAATAGATATCAAGAAAGCATTAAAATTAAAAGGAAATTAACGCCAGCAGAGTGAAGGAAAGGAAAAACGAATTAATTGGGCAACCTTGCAATGAATTAGTGCAGCCCTGCTGATTTCTCAAGATACTGCAAATAAAGAAAAATTAGCGTGTTCTTAGGACTGATTTAGCTTTTTCAATTCATTCTTAAGCGTTGATGTTACATTTGCTGCTGGTGTTGTTGCTTTAAATCTGTAGAAATAATTGAAATTAAAAAGTACGAAAGTCAATAAGATACTAAAAAATAAATATATAAATAAATAAATAAATAAAAGACGCAAGAATTAAACAAAAACCAAGAAAGGATAAAATGAAAAGTGGAGAATAAAATAATAGAAACTTTTGCAAAATTTCTGGGAAAAACCATTTTTCAAGATCTCTTATTTATTTATTGATTCATTCATTTATCTTTCTTTGCACTCTTTTTTTCTTGTCCACGTACACATGTGTTGTTTTTAACGTCTTCCGGTTTACTAAGAAATGCACGGAATTCCCCCCCCCAAAATACCCATACTCACATTTGTATCCACAGAGACTATGCAAAAGAAAGATGCGCTATTTGATAGCTGCATGATTGAATAGGACACGGTTGTTGTGTAGTTACTTTAGCAGGAATTTCTGTGTCATTATGCACTGATAGATAAGAAATACTACCAATCTCACGCATGCATAGAGTATAGCCTTCCCCTTTTCCTTTTATTACCCTTTCATATATATATATATATATATTGAGTCAACCGGGTTTCGATCCCAGCTACAGGAAGCTAGTATGTCATGTTTAGCCACACTGATGAGTTCTGATTGAACGAAACAGATCTGTCTGTGGATGACTTTATAGATATATATACTCCCCTACCCACGTAAGGTTGAGTTCTCTAAACGAATGAAGTAATCGCGTTGCCATTAGCGTTTGTTGCAAGGCTCTTCATATATGAATTGTGCTCTCGATAGCCGTTAAGCGGATGTATGTAAACAATAGTAATTGTGATTCATAACCGTTTAAAATTTACTTAGTTGCTACTGTTTCCTCGTGGCTGAGGAGTAGAGGCTTGTATTGGCGTTTGAGTCAACCGGGTTTCGATCCCAGCTACGGGAAGCTAGTAGGTCTAGCCACACTGATGAGTTCTGATAGAACGAAACAGATCTGTCTGAGGATGACTTTATATATATATATATATATATATATATATATATATATATATATTTCAAGACAACACACCAGAGCATTAAAATTGCTCCTAAACATTGAAAGCCTTAACACATGCAAGACAGTGAGCTGGTGCGGTAGAAGAGGCAGACTGCATCTCTGCAGAGGGATAAGACTCACAAAAAATGTACTGGGTATGACCCTACACCATCTTATCGTGAGGCTCCTGTCCTGGAGCTTCAGAGAATGAGGAGTACACTTTCATTGCTGAAACTACCAGATCCACTCCAATCGGGAGAAATAGTTCCTGTTAGAGTCCCATTTATGGGCCAAATAGAATTATTTAATGACTATTTAACAGTTATTATTCGTTTTGTGAAATCATTTAAAAACTGTGGAAACAAATGATTAGATAAATAGATTTATTGCTATTAGACAGGAATACGTGTAACCATTTAAATGTGTGCAAACGATTTATTAATACAAAAGGAATCATTGATAACAATTCTCGTAACCATTTAGCTGTGTTAATATCAAATACAGTATTACTGTTAGATATCAATGCTTGAACCCTTTATTTTTGAGTAAACAAATGATTAATATGAAATAGAATTATAAATACTGGAACAAATCATATCTATATGAGTAGGACATGGCATAATAATCCACAAGGGTTGATATGCAATTAAACCAAATAACCTAACCAAACATGCGTGCAAACAAATGATTAATATACAATAGAATTATTAGTACCAGAGAGGAATACTTGAAACCATTTACCTATGTGCAAATAAATGAATGTGCATTTACATTAAAGCCCTTGAACGTCGAATAATGAATAAATAGCCTGGCAGATGGATAACTTGAGCTCTGAAAAAATCCATATTGGGCTTTTGATAATAGACCGGGAACCTTTCTTTGGGGGTGCGTATGTTAATCGAAGAATAGATGGGAATCAAGTCTATTTTCGTGCTAGCTGGAGAATTACTCGGAATGATTCACTGGCATTCTAATATATTTCCACAACTTCTAAGACACAACAAATTCTCGAGAAGACATAAATGAATATATTGGCACGGATCGATGTTTATTTATTAAGTTCAATCTGTCACAAAAAAATAACAATGGAGCGTTCAGTAATAAACCCAAAAAGGAGAAAGGTGTTGTAAGACCACTTTGCTGACTATTGTTCTACAGTGAACCCACACAACAGTACACTGGTTGGTGTTTCCATGACATATCAACACTTGTGTGTTATCGAATACAAAATCTTCTTTATATATATATATATATATATATATATATATATATATATATATATATTCAGCCAGCTTCCACAGACACTAGGCGTGGATTATTCACCAATAGAATATTTGAGGAATTTCATATAAATCTATGGGAGTGCTTGATGTGTGGGTATTCTTATATATTCCACGTCCAGATTTATAAAACATCAAACACACACACACACACACACACACACACACACACACACACACACACTCATATATATATATATATATATATATATATATATATATAATGCAATTAGAAGAAAACTCCGACGTGGTTGAGTTGTCATTATGAATATATTTCGGCGAAAAATATACTCTTGGTCTCATCAGATGACTTCACACTTTTAATTTGAGGATGAGAAGAAGAGTAGAATGATATTCTTCGACGAAATAAATTTATAATGACAATTAAAACATGTTTGACTTTTCTTCTAATCGCATTATATATATATATATATATATATATATATATATATATATATATATATATATATAATTTGAATGCGAATAGTTTGTAAGTGGCTATTTTAAAACTAGTTACTACTGTTCATTTGTGGGTACATCATTAAATAATTAAAAAAAAATAATATCTAACTCTATGAATTCTGTTTATCAAGCATTGATATCCTCTACAAATAAATAGTTCAAATACCTAATAATAAATGATTGAACAGATCTATTTTGCCAATAAATGAGAATAACTAGTACTAACTATTCGGGTCAGAATGGACCTGGAAAATAATGGCAATGAAGTGGTACTCTAAATTCCCCCAAAGCTCTAGGACTGGGGCTTCACTATCAAATCTAGTTTTGTATCATTGTAATATAATGGCCGAGGGATTTCGTTTTATGCCTTTGGGTTTAGTTAGGCTGAGAACCTTTCGGCTCAGTGCATGGGTTACTTAGGTGCAATATTAACGCAGGTGTTCACGCGCGCAGGCGGAGCGGACGTGTCACTCAGAGATGTCACAATAGCCCAGATAGGAAACGGGGCTAGAGAGTGCGGGTGACGTCACGCACCGGAAGCGCGCGGAGGACTTTGGGGATTCTGGAAAAAGTCAGTTAGTTGAGTTCTGCCTCGGGAAAAGACGTTTGGATTTCGCTTGCTCGCCTAGGCCAGGCCAGTGGCCTTGTGGCGGGTGCCACACGTGTTGGGGGAGGTGGGGGCAGATGGAAAAGTCATCATAGAAAGGTTGTTCATCTCTCTTTATTATGTAGAAACCTTTAACTCAAAGGTAATTAAAGGTTTCGTACCTGAACTAAGAAGCCGTTACGTGTTTCTCGTGTTTCGAGATTCCTATGTTCTATGTATATATGTTATGAACATTCTATGTACGTTTCATATATCCGTATGTGGATATGGTACATCATACACAATTCACCAGTTTATTATATTAAGTAAGTTTGAATTAGGCTAACATTACTCGATCATAATAGTGTAACATAACTAAATCATAATTGTCAGTGAAACAGATCAGCTTTATATCCAATCAACTTTTGTATAATTCGTTACTATCTTCAGTTGCTTCGTACGAAGCTATTGTATTGGTGCAGATAAAAAAAGATAATCTAACAAAGGCTTGCAAGTATAATCTACTAACTATCTATGAAAGGCGCCTGGTTATATTTAATTAATCAGAAGTTAATATAAGATAAAATTTGGTGAAAGAGCTTATCTCTATTTTCAGATATCTGCATTTGAATCCATATAAAATAACATCTGGGTTTAAAGCCACTTTTTCTTCAATGCACTTGCATCACTATCTTCTACAAACCTATTAGGAGCAGATAAACGCTTCCAAGAATGAATACTTTGTAAAATTTCAAATAGCAAACGTTGGCATTTTTTTGCGTTTGCATCGATGGAAAAGTAATGAACGCTGGCAAACCATACATAAACCAAATGATTTATCCAATCTTACAACGAGCCAGATTTTACACGAAACCATTTAACAGCGATGGTGGTGGTGGGGGGCACACAATTCGAGACTCATGCATATCCTTCACAAATATGTCCTCTCAGTAATCTCTCTTAGAGTCATCACAGGTGCCAAGCGATTAACACAGCTCTGCTATGCCGGTAGTGCCAGGTGTTAAGACCCCCTGAGATCAAGAGATCAACTACATAACGCCCACATCTTGCAGATTCCAGGGGACCTCTTGAAAACCAAAGTGGGTAGCACATGTTTTTAATATTTATATACAGACATAAAAAATCTGAGCATAGATATTTTGTAATAGAATGTTGTTTAAGAAGGAGGCTGGAACTACCTTGAAAGTTTATTCCAACTATTGGTAAACAATAGAGAGGGCCTGATTCTAATCTTGCAACTGTAACATAATTAGAAATGTAAAATGTTGAAAACAAACCAGCTGTACTCCTTTTCAAATTGTTCTTCTATGACCTACTGATCAGTGTCGATTGTTTGTGCGTCTTGAAAATGGGTGTTTAAAACATAGGTTTAAATACCGTGTATAGGCAAGGACGAACTCATAAGTGACGTACTCCTATGGACCCCCGCATATGGCCAAGCAAAAGCAGGACTACCAGCTCGAACATACATACAGTAGCTATTTGCGGATACGGGATGTAGCCCCGAAGACCTGCCAGATGCGATGAATGATAGGGAGAAGTGGCGAGAGAGGGTCAGGGATATCCGTACTAGTGGCACGACTTTATCATGATGATGATGATGATGATTTGAAAGCAGAAATAAACTCCTTCATGCAATGATGATTACGAAAGTAACTAAGCAATTACAGCTGGCTTATGTGATAAATACCAACTACAGTTGAATGGATTCCATCAGAACTTTATTATATTTTACTGATTTTAATTGTTATTCTCGTGTAAGTATTTATATTTGAACCTCATATTTGTATTTTTAAAAAGACGCATATCCATATGCAGAGAGATTTAATCGTAAAAATATTTCATGAAGTTTGATGAAGTAACAAAATCTTAAAATCGTAAACAAATCTATAAAAATATAATAAACTTTTGCCAAACAATTACAGGTGAAAACAGACTATGCCGTTATTCCAACAACTACGCTGATTCATTTACTAGTTCTATAAAGACTAAGGCCCTTGAAATCTATTGAGGATCAAACTGAGAGAGAAAAGACGTTATCAACTTTTTAGAATGTATAGGTTCCTCCAAAAAGAAAAATCGGGAAAAACCATAATGACCCATAAGTTTTAGAATTAATAACTATGGAAGTTGAATAAAATTTCTCAGTCATTATCATAATACACTTCTTTCAGTAGAATGTTATTTCCGCTTAAAAGACAATTGAGGAAAAAAAAAGGAAAAATTAGACAAATATCTGGTCCTTGTCTCACAGCTAAAATTTGTAGAACAAGAAGGTGAAGTTGATATGAATTGCAGTTCGATCCCTTTGATTACACCTAAAGGACATGAAAAAAATATTGAATGAATTAAAGATCAGAGGGAAAATAGAGAACATCCAGACCACAGCACTATTAAAATCAGCAAGTCTACTTAGAATAGGCGAGGAGGTTTGAGAAGATTTGCTGTCACCCAGACTTTACTGAATTCCACCAGTTTTGTGAAAAATTTTGTGGGAGTAAAATAATATCTCTATCTAGATTTGATTGGGTTTATTTGTTTAACGCCATATCAACCCATCATGTACTATTTAATGCCGAAATTGGATTCATTTGTAAATGTTTGATTGTGGTAACAATATTTTCATAATTCCATTGTTTTTTAATTGCACTTTCTTGTCTCTAATCACTTGTTCGCGCATATTTTTATGATTTGAAGTATTCATTCAATACTAACAATTTTTCCTCAAGTGATTGATTTAAATAAACTATACATATTTTATCGAAATTGTTTACTGAACTATTTGGTTTCACATATTCCTATGTAACTGCAATAATTTCGAAGTAATTATATGCTTTCAAATAACTTATAATAATCCTTAACAAACGAGTATAGTTTTAAGCACCTGTTTTTAATACGGATGATTGGCATAAACTTAATAGTTTAAATTGTTCTTATCTAACAATATTAATCACTTTAATAATGATAATTTTTTACCCAGTTTTCTGGTTTCTCGTTTTCTTCTCTTCTAATAATTGTTAAATAGATCTATTTGACCCATATATGGGAGCTTAACAAGTTACTACCGCTCCGAGTAGGGTGGACCGGGAAGCAGTGGCAACGGAGGAGAGAATCCTCACTCCTCAGAGAACTGAAGCTTCATCACAGGATTCAGTCTTATACTAAACACATGAAACATCTTTTGCTTAGTTAGTGTAGTCTTACGAAGTTGCTATTGAATATGCCATTGCATATATATATATATATATATATATATATATATATATATATATATATATATATATATATATAATTTCCTGGGATACTAGGCTTAGTCGGCTTGATATTTGAATAAATCAAGATGGTGCCATGCGCTCATTAGAAGACAACCCTCTGAAATTAGTTGAATATTTCATGTATCTTAGTAGCAATATATCATCTACTGAGATCAATATCAATATACACATAGGTAATGGATGGTTGGTTAGTTGGTTGTTTTTTTATGTCATATAAGCCTTTGTAGGTTATTTAATGCCTAATCCATTTTTATACAAATAATCAGTTCTTTTTCAAACAATTCTGTTTAGCATAAGTACGCAGTTTAAATGTAAGTACACAGTTTAATTGTCAAAAAACATTCCTATTTCAAGCTATTCAGTTTAGTTAAACAGTTCTAATTCAAACAGTTCAGTTTAATATAAGTATACATTTTGTTTACACACAATTAAATGTTAAAACAGTTCTATTTCAAAAGATTCAGTTTAACATAAATTCAGTTTCAAAGTCAAAACACTTCTATTTTCAAACAATTAGGTTTAGCATAAGTACGCAGTTTAAATATCAAAACAGTTCTATTTCAAGTAATTTAGTTTAGCATAAGTACGCATTCTTGTTCTATTTCACCCATAGATAGGGCCCTATGAGGTGCTACCACTCCGAACCTGAATGGACCTGGGCGATGGCAATAAAGGGGTACTCCGCATCCCCCAAAGCTCCAGCATTACTAAAACCTCACGATCAGCTTGTTTTGTGTCATATACAGGACACTCGTTGGGGGCGGGTAGTATTACCCTTCTGCAGAGAAGCAGTCGGTGTATTGTATATGACCAGCCAACTGGGCAAATATCTATTGGAGGTGCCGGTTGTGTAATGGTTATCGTCGTCGGATCGAGATAGGGTGACACCAGTTCAAATCCTGGATTGCCTTTCCTATTGCACTAGTACCCATGGGAAAAGTATGAATTCATTTATTCTTCTTCCAGCCGTGGGTAAAAAAGGACGGATTCGATTCTTTAACATTGGTCAGAAAACCAGTCAAGGAGAAAGAATAGTCTAAATTCAAACCTGCTAAACACTGCTTAAAAAATGACCTTGCGTCACATCCTACACGTGTGGAGGGGTAAGAAATACATACACATAGATAAAGTGTAGAATGCTATTAACAGCCAATCTATTATGGGATAAAACAAAAGAGAAATTATTCCAAAATATAGCAGCCTCAGTACTTTAGAGAAGAAGCTTTAAGGGAACTACACAAGGAAGCTGTGTTGATTTCGCAGCTGTATCTTTATGAATAACGAGGAACATAATCAAAGGTAATGAAAGAACCAAACACTTCTTTATAGAAATATACCTCTCATTTTATTCTCGAAAGGGACACCCAGTTTGTTGTAGGTTTGATAGATAGATGGAGAGACATATACTCAGAGCGGGGACTTCTTATTCCATATCTTCATCCAGGAGCCACGGAATGCCAACGCTTGAAGTCTGTTGCATGTTATATCGTCAGAGACGGTCTAATGCCTCTGATCGGCTGCGTGTTCCTGGCTCGACCCCCGATGTCTAAATCTGACCACGTGGTTATCACGTGGTCTCCTTCCGGTACACACCTGTTGAACCTGACTACCCCGACACACTGCCATCGATCGGTTTACTAACCACAACGTGATGGCTTGTCAAAGCAGACGGGGTCACTAGGAACGAACCGAAAATCCATGTCATATGTTATATAAAAGCTGCGTGCCGTTTCGTAGAAATACTTGAAGTAGCTACCAATAAAATAATGGCTATACGGCTACTTACCTCCCATCTTGCAAACTATCCAAGAAAGATGAGCAAGATATTTTGAGCCATGCAGGAGAAGTAGGAACGAACTTATCAATCACGTTTGCTAATGGACACAGGAGTGTTAGCCGACAAGCAAAAAATTTCATTTCTCAGCTCTGAACAGACACTGGGTACAGTCAAGAAAACCTATCAAGTACGATGGCCGATAGAAACAGGTTGTGAGAGAGAGAGAATCAAAAGAATCTGTGTTGTCGGCGTAATTTGATGATGATGATGACTATGATGATGTTAGCATCAAGTGATGATATAACCCACTGTATTGTTATTGGTTTGCTAGGTTAACTTGTTAATCATTTCTTCTCGGCTATGTGCCCATAGAACATATATGTGTCTATAATACACGAAGCGAGCTTAATTAACGCCAAGTAAAGTCCAAGGGAGGTAATTCAGGAGACGTCAGAGCAGATTTTTCTACTGTAGCCTTTACATTTAAAATCGATTATTCTGTGTAATTCGTGCATTAAACTACGCCTCAGGTAGAGCATCTTTTTCGTTTTGTTTTATTTTTGTTTTGTGTTTTTGTTTTTTTTATGGTGAGATACACGCATACACGCTCATTGAATTAATTTACAATAAGAAAAAATATAAAAGAAAGATTTCGTTGTGAAAATGGCATTCCATTTAAGAAGGAAAAAAACCCAGAAAAAACAACGAAACGAAACAACAAAAAATAGCAACAATCATAGTGTTAGGGAAGAAGGTGCGACGCAGCAGCCAAGCGTCGCATCAATTAGTCAGTTGTTGCGTGTTGTGACAGTTTCTGTAAAGCACTTAGCGAGTCGTTTCTTCATGATTCGCCGCTCGGCCTCAGCGATCAGCGGTAAGAGACGACGATGAAGATGGCGACAACGATGGTAGTGGTGACACTCGAGTGAGAGGGAAAAGTGTGTGTGTGTGTGTGTGTGAGAGAGAGAGAGAGAGAGGACATAGGAGAAGAAGAGACTGAAAAATTGAAAAATGTGTCTTTTGAAGGAGAAAGAAGAAAACTAACTTAAATTAAAAGACAAAAAAAAAAAAAAAGAAAAGAATAGAAGAAAAGAAAAGTAAAAACAATCCAAAAAGTACACAAACACACTTTCACACATACACATACGCATATATCTTCCCCCACACTTATGGACACATACATAAGTGCAAGCAAGAAAGTAACTGCCTACATTTAGAGCGTGACCGCTCTATATAGTTTCAGTATTACAATCGAAGATTATGTCACGCCGACCTATTCGATACGAAGTATCGGAAGTTTTCAATAATGCACCGGTCAGTTTATAGAAGACATAAAAAGCTGCACCTCATAAATAATCTCAGGATTCTTAAAAGACGAAAACACGTGCAGATTAGAACCTACTTTGAAAATAGATAATTCGGAGAGTATTCCGTTGATAGTGAGTTCAACCCTCACAAAGAGCCCAGTGAGTGGTTATTTGATTGTTTATTCCTTTGGGTTTATGGCATATCAACATTTGTAGGTTATCTAATGCCAATCCATTTTAATACAAATAAACAATTTTATTAAAACAATTCAATTTAGTATAAATACACAGTTCAATTGTAAAAAGCATTTCTATTTCAAGCTATTCAGTTTAGTCAAACGGTTCTAATTCAGACAATTCAGTTTGGTATAAGTATAGATTCTGTTTACACACAGATATATGCCAAAACAGTTCTATACTAATCAATTCACTTTAACGTAAGTACAGTTTCAATGTCAAAAACAGTTCCATTTCAAACAATTCAGTTTCGCATTAGTATGTAGTTTAAATGTCAAAACAGTTCTATATCAAGAAATTCCGTCATCATAAGTACGCAGTTTGGTTCTATTTAACTCATTGATAAGACTCAGTCAGGTGCTACCACTCCGGGCCAGAGTGGACCTGAGAGCGATTGCCATAAAGGGGTACTCTGTATCCCCAAAAGCTCCAGCATTAGGGGAACCTCACTATAAGATTGTCTAGTGTCATATCCAAGACACTTGTTAGGGGGTCTTACCCATCTGCGGAGATGTGTCGGTGTATTCTACATTCCCACCTTATTAGGAAACAATGAGTGGTTAACATACTAATCAAAAAGCTTGGTTGAGTAGAGTACCTACTCAGTTCTAAACTCATGGAATTGGCTTACTGTGCCAGAGAATCGGTGAATATTTTGTTGGTTTTCTGTTGGATCTTTACTGAGAGATCAACAGTGGCTTACAAATAACTCTAGGAAACCATTTTATCTGGATTGATTTCGATTCTCATTGGTTGTTCCACAATGTTTGGCAAACAACTTCTTGAAAACATTTTGTCAGTAGTGAGTTCTACTTTACTGATAGTTCCACAGTGGTTAACAATTAACTCTTTGAAACCATTTTGTCTGTAGTGAATTTGATCCTCACTGATATCTCCACAGTGATTTACAATTAACTTTCGGAAAGCATTTTGTCTTTTGTGAGTTCGATTCTTACTGATAGTAGCACAGTAGTAAGCAAACAATTCTTGGAAACTATTTTGTTTGTAGTGACTTATGATCTTTTAATGCAGCTTTGAGTTATTTCAATATACTTGGGTGTGTCAATTTGGTGTTTGTAGTCAATTGATCATCATAGCTCTAAAGAAAGGTTCATAGCTCAACCTTCCCCCAAAATCACGCATATTTCCCACTGTTATAGTTTCTTATTTTGAAAGATCTCAAATAGACATAAATTGTCTGGATTTGCCAAGTCGATGGTTGAAAGGTGATAAACCATTCATTTATAAGCCGTTGCTCATCTCCAATGTTAGGTGGGTACATTCAAGCCCTAAACAACACTACTTTTTATTTCTGGTTCCAACCAATATTTCGCAGCAAACATTCTCTTTAAAGTCTCTCTTGATACTTATCTTTGTACTCTTGTTTTCAACCTCTAAGTCATCTTTACCAGTGGTGTTTAACTTCAGGGTTTCATATCAGCGAGAAGTCATTGCACCAGTGTCCCACTCATTTACATATTGCTCCACAAAAATCGTGTACATTAGTTAGAAATATAGAGCTTAGTACCAAGACGATATTACTGCCACCATAGTGATATCAGTGAGGATCGAAATCACTATCAACAAAATGATTTCAGAGAGTGGTTTCTCAGACACCTTGGAACAACCAGTGAAGAAGAACTCACTACTGACAAAATGGCATCAGAGAATTATTTGTAAACCATTGTGGAGCTACCAGAGAGAATAGAATTCAATAGCGACCAAATTGTTTCCGAGAGTAGTTTGTTCTCTACAGCAGAGCTAGCAGTGAAGATCGAATTCATTTCCGACAAAATCGTTCCAGATAGTGGTTTAAAAACCAATGCAGAGCTAGCAGTGAGGATCAAACTCAAAACTGACTAAATGTTTTCTGACAGTGGTTTTTAAGCCACTTTAGAGGTACCAGTGAGGATTGAACCGACAAAATGGTTTCCAAGGATCAAACGTTAACGACTGTACAGCTAAAAAGAAAAAAAAAGTATAATTCTTGTTCTATATTGCATTTTTTGATCAAACATAACATTTCTTTTCACTTTCTTAACATATGACTCATATCAAATTTAGTTTCATACAATGCAATGAACAAATCTGAACATAAGTGGTAGTGGAAGACACAATTGGGTGATGAATCATTTTGCTACCGTCAGATTTCTATTTCAAAGCTGAAGCTGTCTCTCGTAAATTTCCAACGTACATTAAAAGGGGCCATGCGTTGCACCTTACCCCAAACTATTTACAAAATAGTCAATGCTTTGAAATGATAAATATTGCATGGAATTATAAGTGTTGGATAGCAATGATTGAAGCTATTTAACTGTGTAGAAACAATAGCAATATTTGGGTACATACAAATGAGTTGAACTCATTTTCAAATGAAATCATTGAGATAATAATCTTACATATCAATTATATCTATTTACATGTATGCAAATAAATGACTGTTGAATTGTTACTGTTACATAGCAATATTTGAAACCTTCAGAATGTGTGCAAACAAATAATCAATAGTAAATAGAATTATTCGTATTAGATAACAATACTTGAAAACATTTGAATATGTGCAAACAAATGATCGATAGTAAATAGTATTATACGTTTTAGATAGTAATACGTGAAACACTTTAAATGCGTGCAAAAATGATCTCAGGCTCGTTTAAAAATCTTATCAACAAAATCTATTTACAAATCATATATATTTTTATTCATAAACAGGATTTGGCATCAAATAATCTACAATGGTCGATATGCCATAAAACCGAACCGAACCAAACCAAACCAAACAAAACCAAACCAGTTCATGGATATTTAACAGATTAAATGTTAAGTTGAATTATATATCATTTGCCAAACTTGATTCTAATACAAATATTACATTCCTAATTGGTTTGATAGTTTTGTTTCAATGGCATATCAACCCACATCGGTTATTTAATACGAAAGCCGTCCTTGTAGAAGAACGGCGGTGATTCTATTTATCCTTAGCTTTGTAATTAAGGGGGTTTATACTTTTTTCTAATGACTTCTCAACCTGTTGCAGCCAATAATATATAGGTGATTTCATTTTCACCTCCATATTACTTGTTTTTCATTTCTTCGCTCTTCCATGAACAAGAAAACATTTTATCATAGTTTCTTCAAAATGTAGTTAATCTTGGCGCAACAGAAATCCTATGGATATTAGCTACATCAAATCTTTTGACTCTACCATGCACGATATTCTGTTTCCAGTTTGCAGTCCTATATCCTTTTTTATATCCTCGAGACCTGGAAGAACTTATAATCAAATCAAACCAAGGAAATTATTAGAAAAATATAAGATCCCAAAAGAGGCAGGTCATTGTTGAGGGAACTAAATTCAAGGCATTATAATAGGAACATGAACCTATTATTATCTTTCTGAACCGCCTATGAGAAACCAGCTGATTCTGATGATTTGAACGTTTAGGAAAAGAAGAAGTGTACAGCGGAAAAAAAGATGCAAATGATTGAATAAAAATCTGATGTAGATCAAATTTTTATCCAATCGTTTGCATCTTTAAATTAAATCGGTAAATCTTTAAATTAAATCAGTGAATTTAATTTCTTTAAACTGAGTGAAAAGTTTGAAGAAAAAATAAGTTCCAAAGTCTTTTCTTGTGAGCAAGTATAATGTTAGTCAAAGATTAAATATTTTCAAGTGAGAAAGTTCAATGTATCTGTCTTTGTTAGTCTAATCAAAAGATTTAAACTTTGATGTGTATAATAGTTCTTTGTATAAGAGGATAACACTGTAAGAGAGAAAATGTTTTTATGCCTTTTTATATATGCGGCTGCTGCTGAAAGTTTTATCTGCCGGGACAAATATAATAGTAGTATGAATATTTTTATCACACTAAGAATGTAAAAATTATTGTTAAATGATTCGTAAAGTAAATGTATTCTTGAAATAAAACAATAGAAGTTTGGTATGGTTTGTCGGGTTTTATGGCATATCAAACTTTGTAGGTTATTTAACGCCAAATCCATGTTTATGTAAATAATCTGTTCTATTTAAAGCAATTTAGTTTAGCATAAGTACAGAGTTTAATTCTCAAAAATATTTCCATTTCGAATTATTCAAGCAGTTTTATGTAACAATTCACTTAAGTGTAAATACAGTTTTAATGTCGAAAAACAGTTCTATTTCAAATAATTCAGTTAAGCATAAGCACGCAGTTTAAATGTAAGTACGGTTTCAATGTCAAAAACATTTCTATTTCAAGCTATTCAGTTAACTCAAACAATTCAGTTAAGCAGAAGTATGCTGTTAGTTCTATTTAACCCATAGATAGGGCCATATATGGTGCTACCACTCCGGGCCAGAGTGGACCTGGGAGCAATGGCAATGAAGGGGTACTCCGCATTCCCCAAAGCTCCAAAATTGCTTGAACCTCACCATCAGATTGTTTTGTGTCATATCCTGGACACTCATTGGGGGGGCGGTCTTACCCCTCTGCAAAGAAACAGTCGGTGTATTCTACAGCTCCAGCCGACTGGGCAATAAAACAATAGTGATTGTCAATAAAATGAAACAAACCCAAATGCTGAGTCGATATGGGACATTACCCGCTCATTGGCCAAGTGGGTAAAATGTTAGCCAATGGTCTGGGAGACCGGAGTTCAATCCCAGGTCGCGTCATACCAAAGACTTTAAAATTGGAACTTGATATTTCCTTGCTTAACACTCAGCAATATATGGTATGTATCGAGGGTAAAGTGGAGCAATCCAGGGAAAGGAGTACTGACCTCCCCTATACCTCGGTGTAGTAGCTATTGAAAAGGGCACCTTCAGGTCGCCACCGACTACGGTCGCCAACTTTACTTTTTTTATTAGTAGAGTAAGTATTGGATAAATCCATTCTTACAGAAGAAAGATTTATTTCTTCGCTCATCTATACGATTGAAGTAGGCTTGAAATTTGTTAAATTGCAGAATTATCTGTGAATCTAATTAGTTGAAAAATTATCTTTTTATCATTCTTACTGGGAAAATATTTTTTCATTATTTTGGGTTTTTATCCTTCTGATTTTTCACAGTAAGTCAACTATTCTCGTCTTTGAAACTCACAGAATTTTTTAAACAAGCGTGTACGCGCTGATTGGTCAATAAATGCAAAATTTCAGCTCGTAGAGCCTATTTCTGGCACAAAAATTAACACTTTTTTTTAATATAGAAATGAATCGAATTCCCATAATTTTCTATTCAATAAGAATTAATTCTACAACAATTAATTGATGATGTGTCCAACATCAGAATCTGTGCTAGGACATGTGACTGTCAAAAATCTCTAGTACTTGGAAATGAAAACGCATCACCGAATCCCGGCCGGAGAACCAGGCTCAGAAATTATTTACAGGAAGAAAAAAAACTTGTCAATGAGTTGATTTTGCCGCTTCTGGGGCCAAAGAGTAAAAATAAAAGGAAATGAAATGATTGGTGAAAACTTGAATGTTACCAGATGACAAAAAAGCTCTGGAAATTTCGGTACAAGATGATACAAGTTTTGTTGGAGTTTTCTGAATATGCCACTGAAGACCTGGAAAAGATCCGGGAGACTGGAGGTCAGATAAAGAATCAAGCTCTTTCAGATCATAGGATAATTGAGATCAATTAAGATACTTAGAAGAGTTCTGAAGACCTGAGGAGATTTGCTATCACTCATATTTCCGTGAGAAACCATCAGTTAAAACTGGTGTGAAATAGCCTATATCAAAACTTGAATTGTCTCGGAGAATAAATAAAAACGATGATTTAAGATTTGAAAATGAAACGGACCGACGTATCCGTACAAAAATACTATATTTGATAATTATGAACAAAACCAGAAAATTCCACAGATACAAAAGATCAGCGTTCTTGAAAAAATACCCAGAGTAAAATTAAAACAGTGTATAATCATACTTGAGAATTAAAAACTCAAATAAAAAAGGAATATGGAATTAAAAAAATGAGCCCATTTCTAAATGAAAAAAAACCCTTCAAAACTCTCGTAAAATATTAAAAACTAAGAGGAATTTCAATAAAGAAATGAAATTATTTCAACTATATTACTGTTTTTGACATAAATACTGAGTAGAGTGCTGTATTATGGTTATTTGTATTACGTATTTATTTATTATCAAATTCCTTTGTATTAAAATTCTTAAACTAAAATTATGAATGTGCAGCTGTCCAAAAATAGGTTGGTTGGATTTTATGGTATATCAACCCTTGTAGGTTATTTAATCCAAATCTTCTACACAAATATATTAAATATATTATTAGTAAAATGATTTTGTTGATAACATTTTAGATGAGTCTCAGCTCATTTCATTTGCAATGGTTTTAAGTATTTTTATATAACAGTCCGACATCAGGCGAATATAAAATTCGAAACCGGGTGTGGGAGTGACCCTATGAGATTAATGCCCCCCAAAATGCCCACCACTCTCTCTCACTCATTCTCTCTCTCTCTCTCTCTCTCTCTCTGTATATATATATATATATATATATATATATATATATATATATATATATATATATATATATATATATGGAGAAATGTTTGATTTTGGCGAATCTGACCAGATGATAAAATGAGTAGAAATGTGGATAAAGCAAAAATTTACAACGGGTTTAGAAGCAAACAGTCATATAATTTAAAATGTTACTTACAAACTATTTGTTGTGCAAATAATATATATATATATATATATATATATATATATATATATATATATATATATATATATATATATATATATATATGTGTGTGTGTGGTTTGTAAATGAATACATTATAGCTAATATTTTTAAACGAACCAGAGCTCATTTGTAAGCCTAGAGTTAAAAGCTTTCAAGTATTGCTATTTATTGTTTGCTCATAGTTAAATGCTTTCAAGTTTTGTTATACAACAATAATAATTCTATTTATTTTTTATCAATCATTTGCATGCATTTAAATGGTTTCAAGAATTCTTATTTGACATGATTATTTCTGTTCGAGCACAACTGAATAGTTTCGAGTATTGCAATCTAAAATTTATACTTCGATTCAATATTAATCATTTGTTTAAACACAGTCAAATAGTTTCAATTAATGCTGTGTAATACTAATAATTCACTTTATCATTAATCATTTGTTTTAAAAAAGTTAAATAATTTTCTGAATTATTATCTAACACTGAGTGTTCTATTGTTAAATGGTTTCAATAATTTTTATTTAACACTAATAATTCTATTCGTTATTATTCATACGTTTGCCCTCGCTTTCAAGTATAGTAAATAATTAAATAGTTCACTTTGAGTCATAGATAAGACTTAACAGATACTACCATTCCAGGCTAGAGTGGACTCGGGAGATATGAAAATGAAGGGGCACTCCACATTACCCAAATCTCTAGAATTAAAGCCTCATCATCATAAGCAGTTCAGTGTCATATCCAGGACACTCATTGTCGGTGGGATCTTCCACATCTGTAAGGATGCAGTGTGTGTATTCTAAAACTCCAGCCGACTGGGCTGAAAGTAAATATAATCTATTACGTTTTAATCGCTGATAATATCTATGAACTATGAAATTTAAAAGAAACTTAAATATTTCGTGGATGAATGAATTTAGTATATGAATTTGGGTTCAATTAAATGGCCTGGTTTCTCGTATTTTACTCTATTTTATGGGACAATGTTGGATAGTTTCCCATATAAAACGCTCAAATAAAGCCAAAGAGCACGGTAGGTTGCTTGACAATAGCATATCACATTGTTTCTATAACAGTGGTTCGCAATTATATCCAAATTAGAACACTGCTTTGTTGAACATAGTCTATTTATTACCATAATTAACACGCTATTAACAATAAAACACAGCACCTGGCAACTAGGATAGGACACTAATTAATCTATTTTAATTGGCGGTCTAATCAGTATCTGAGCTTCAGCAAAGGTTCAGATCAGAACTGAGCTTGTAAAGTTATCTTGACTTGTATCATTTGATGAATCATTGTCAATTATAATTACTTTTTATTTCCTTTTATTTTCAACTATCATGACAGTTATTATACAGCCGTTAATACACTTATCGGATAAGGAATTTTTAAAAAGATTATGATAAGACGAGAAGTGATACATTTAAGGAAACCTCATTGATCGTGGCTGATATTCTGTCGCGTGAGCTACGAAAGTCAATTCTATGGACCATTTTTATATTCTGTTCTCAGACACTATTTGGTTACTAATAATATTTTGTTAACTGTGATAACTTTTTATGCTAAATTATTAATTTTTCGAGCATTTTTTATAATCATTTTTTATTTGTTTTATTAGTTTCCTTTTATTTGATTTTTCATAATATTATTAAAATTATTTTTGCTTTTTATATTTTATTTGTTAATTTTTATACATTTTGCGTAATATTTTTGCGCAATATTTGTTGTGCAAAATTTTTAACACTTTCTATATTAGATGTTATCTATCTTGAATTTTACTTATATTTTATGTATTTTTAAAAATTATTCTTTATCTTAAATTGTCTGATTTTTTACATTGTATTTTCATTATGTTAATTTTTATTTTTCATGTTGAATTTTAATTATTTTTTGCGTAATGATTTTGCGTCACGATTTTAAAAATACATCTTTGAGAAGTAAAATACTAAAATCTTGATTTTAGCTGCTTTGTAACCACTCAGAATATTATTGGAACTATTTTTTTATCTTTAAGTTTGACTGCTTACTAACATTAATGCAATGAAAGTCCGGAAAGTTGTGACTAAAATAAATTGACATTTAAATAGAAGATAAACGAGTTAAAATATTACAGTTAAAGAACAAAAATTAGGAATACCTCGAATCTTTCCCGAATAAAGCTGCTTCTATTAATTTCTAAAACCATCCTCGTGTAAAATAATTTAAGAATACATTAATAAAGTATGATTTGAAAATAAAATAATATAAAACACCTAACACACACATACACACACACACACACACACACACACACACACACACACACACACATATATATATATATATATATATATATATATATATATATATAGTGACAGAATATGAAATTAAACTTATTTTGTCCTATTTTCATTTCTACGCATTAAATCCCTTTTTTGTATCATATGACAAGGACACTGCCTTAAAACTGATCCATAGCAGAGAAACGTGTTTATCTGACTTGCTACAGATCGGCGTTCGGGTTAAAGTAAAATGTTCTTGTATATATAATGTTTTCTTATATCAGGTTTACGTTTGAAAATACGGAAGAACATATTCGTTATGGCAGTAATAGTATACATACATACATACATTAGGAAAAGGGGTTGAATAAATGCCTACTATGTCACATCCAGATGGTGACGGAGGGGTTGAGTAAATACATAGTGTGTCACATCCAGATTATGACGGAGGGGTTGAGTGAATAGATGCTTTGTTTCCTCCGACTTGTGACGGACGGGTACGTAAAAACATTCTCGAATGCATTCATATTTAGACACTGAGACACATATATATATATATATATATATATATATATATATATATATATATATATATATATATATATATATATATATAAGGGAGACTATGAAGAGATGTAATAAAACGTTTGATGGAAAATGTCAATTCTCACTGACTATTTTGATTGTGTCAAGAATAGGAAGTTCAATGCGTGATAATGTTAATACTTATATTTCATAGTTTAATTTTGAGCTTATACGACAGAATATTGATCTAATAGAAAACTTGACTTCTCAGCAACCTCGAGCAAAATATTAAACACACATTTCAAAAAGAGGGAGGTTATCATCTCAGGCCCCTTTAGTTTATGAGATCTATGTACTTCTAACGTTATAAGTATCCTTTAAAAAACTGTAATCTATTGATATAAATACTAGATTTGTATTAAAGACCTTCTGGATATAATGATACACAATTAGTCGTTATAATTAGAAACCCTATCAAATCATCGATTGAATGATTCATGACTCTTATCGTTATTCCGTAGTCATGGGTATCCAGTGTTTTACTTTTTTTTGAGAAAGAAAGACTACCCACAATAAAAAAAAACATTTATTTCTTCTGAGTATTCGTAAATATTGAGTGCGTGGAACGACGTCCAAGTCTTCAACACAGACCCAGGTTATTGTGACTGTTGCTTTTATTGCCAGTCTTTTCTGTTTAAGACAACATTACTGCACAATAGAAGAGTAAGTGGCTTGGCTATTAGCGGGTAGGTTAGTTTATTGATGGCATGTGAAACCATATCGGGTTAATTATTTGGTACCTTACAACTGACCACTCTACAAAAAATGAAACAATGTTTTCAGATGCAGACATAGACAAGCACGCACACATATGCTCAGAACTTAAAAGAGTTTTGAACCTATCGAGCACAATGAAATATTATTCAATCACTCTCATATTATATTTAATAATCATAAAACTTTAGCAGTTAATTGGAAACAAAAATATATTCTTTGAAAAACGGGGAGAAAAATGAAATTGAGATGGATAAAACGCGTGATGGAAATTATTTTCTTTATTTACCGAGAAATCTATTCATCTTTTTTTTCTGTAAGAAGGAATTTGTATATTTTTGGTGGGGTGTTTTGGTTGGTGGGGTGGCTTATATTCATGAGCTCAAAAGAACATGTCACGTTAATTTTCTTTTTTCTTCACATAACATTATCATGAACCTTGTTAGAAAAAATATCCCAATAAACATTTTAGAAGCGTTAAAACAAAACAAAGTTATGGAAATTAGTAAATTAAAATAATCATTCATGGTGATTTGGGTCAGGATGTGGAGTCCAAACAGAGTCAAAGAAAAAGTACTTGTTCTCAGAGAACTTTAAGTCGAAATAGATTTGAGAGAACAGGTGTTCTCATTGATCCCCCGAAGCAGAAACTGATATATATATATATATATATATATATATATATATATATATATATATATATATATATATATATTTATATATATATATATATATATATGTGTGTGTGTGTGTGTGTGTGTGTGTGTGTGTGTGTGTGTGTATATATATATATTTAATATATATATAAATATGTGTGTGTGTGTATATATATATATATATATATATATATATATATATATATGTATATATATAGAGAGAGAGATGTGTGTTGGGGGGGTAAATCTATTTTAAACATTTTCAATTAGCTGGTTTGGAAAGTAATTGTATATTTTGTTGCACATTTTGATCTAAGAATGCTCCTTATTTTCAAAACAACCCAGAAATAGAGTATTTAGTTTTTTTTACAGAAGATCCAGAAACAACGCTGATCCTTTTTTTTCTATGAAACATAATGATCGAAAACAATGAAATTTTATTTTTAAAGAATTGTTTGGAAAACACACACACTCTCTCTTTCTCTGTCTGTCTGTCAGTCTGTCTCTCTCACACACACACTTCATTTATAGGAAATGAAAGAGAGAGGAGAGAGAGAGAAAGAGAGAGACAGAGAGAGAGAGAGAGAGAGAGAGAGAGAGAGAGAGAGAGAGAGAGAGAGAGAGAGTTTGTGCAAGCTAATCCACAGGTACGTTATTCTCTATTTTACTTACTCTTATATCTATATCACAGAGCTAAAATTTATAGTAAAATTTTGAAGTTTTTATTGTCAAGGGAGAAAAAAGTTGGGAGCGGTTAACTTTATATTTTTTATCAAGACTCTGAATCCAGATATTTTGGTGCTGTTAACATAACAAAGCCAATATATATATATATATATATATATATATATATATATATATATATATATATATATATATATATCACAGAATAACTCAGTTGATGTAGAAGTAAGAAATGTGTTGGGTAGAGCTGAATAAAATGAAAAAGAATGAAACGGTGGAAATGAAGGTCAAAGAAATTTTTCAAAAATGCATGAAAAATGAAATTAAAAGTATAGAAGACAGAAATGAAATAGAAAACAGAAAGGAAAAATCGATGATAAAACAGATAAAGAAAAGATATAGGACGAAAATAGAAAGCAATGAAAGAATGATGATAATATGAATAAATAAATAAATTGTTATATGACGTTACCTACCCATTCATGGTCTCTTCCAAATTCTATATTAATCAAGAACCAAGTAGTCTCAAAAATATTGGATACTCCACCGTTATCCGACTGACAAGTAAGCCTAGCTTACGCCACCATTTTTCTCCGTAACTTGTTACTTCAATATATCTTTAAACTTATGCCGTGTTCCGTGTTGTCTTTTCGTGGTCCCAACCTGGGTCCACATCATAAATAAGCAAATAAGACTAAATAGAAAACAAAAATGAATGAATAATGATTAAACAGATGGAGAAAACTCAGAAATAAAATAGGAAACAAAAGTAAAATACTGATGAGAAAACAGATAAAGATTAAAAAAAAAAACAGAGTTCTTTCTGTTCTTTTCTTTTTCTGTAATAACATCCTTCTAAATTCAAATAGAAAAGAATAATTAAGAGAATGAGGATTAAATACGCAAATAAAAACAGAACGAAAATGAAAAAATAAAAACGAAATGAAAAATGATCATAAAACAGATGAAAGTAAACAAACAGAAAGTAGAAAACAAAAACGAAGGGTTGATGATATAATAGATTAGAAAAACAGAAAATAAAAAAGACAACGATGAAGAAATGGTTAGAAAACAGATAAAGACAGAAAATGGAAACAAAATTGAAAACAAAGATAAAAGAACGATAAAAATAAAAGAAAAAAGACAAATCATTGAACTGAAAAAAGAAAGCAAAACAGAAAGAAAATAGAAATCATCAGTGAACAAATCATTATAAAACTGCTAAAGAAAAAGCAGAAAATAAAACATATGAAAAAAAAAATGAAAGTAAATCTGAAACAAAAAATAAGACTGATGAAAAAAAAGATATAACAACGATAGAAAATAAGGAAAACAAAAATGAAGGGATGATGACAAAATATACAGAAAAAAACAGAAAATAAAAGCAGAAAATAAAATTGAAGAAATGATGATAAAACAGATTAAAAAAAAAAAAAAACAGAAAATAAAAGCAGAAAATAAAAGTGAAGAAATGATAATAAAACAGATAAAAAAAAAACGGAGAGAAAACAAAACAAAGCAAAAAAGATGGAATGACGGTAAAACAGATACAGAAAAAAATTAATAAATAAAAGCAAAAAATAGAATTGAAGAAATGATGATAAAAACGATAAAAAAAAAGACAGAAAAAATAAGAAAAAATGTAGAAGCTATGATAGAACAGTTGGCTGATTGATTGTGTTTTTGACATATCCTCCGTTGTAGATTATTTAATATCAAATTATCTTAATATATATATATATATATATATATATATATATATATATACTATATATATATATATATATATAATATGATCTATAAACAGTTTAAAGGAAACATTCTAACGAGCAAGAGCTCAGTTGTTTCTCAAAATTCCAGTTTAGCACATGATTTATAATATAATATTCACCTTTCATGATTTATAAAATAATATTTATATTTCACCAATACATGGAACGCTAAGAGTAACTACGCATTGCTGTCTGTGGTAACGTGAGAGAAATGGTAATGGATCTTCAGGACTAGAACATTGCTAACTAAGTTGAGTGTCTTTGGTATGATATTAAACGACATATGATGGTGAGACTTCAGTTCTAGTGATAGGAAGCCTGCAGCGAATTCCTTCATTGTCCTTATTTCTGGATTTACTCTGAGGCACATTGGTAGTACCTTTTGGGGTCTCATTTATGATTCGAATTGATCTGTTTAAAAATTATACGGCTTCCATATAAACATGTGAAACAACACCTGAATAAACAACTCCACGAAAAATGTAAATATGAAATACAATGAACATGATTTCCAAGCCAAAATACATAAAATAATCCTAAACCTTTGGACATGGCAGCAGAATAAATTAATCCATATTATTAAGATAATAATAAAAACTTAACGCAAGGAACGCTATAAACAATTACAATATATTGATCTTCGTACAAGAATTTACAACTAAATCACGACATTTCAAACAAAGAATTAAACCAAACAATCCAAACCTGAAGATTTTGAGTTTTGCGGCATCAATCTTCAAGCGAGAGAGCGACATGCAAAAAAGAAGTTTCGGGGATCCAGTAAATTTGGTTCGACATTGCTCAGTCTTCTTTTTAAATAAACAAATAAAACTATTTGGAACATTTGACCCTTATATATATATATATATATATATATATATATATATATATATATATATATATGATATTTGTCTGATTTATTTACAAATGTCTTAATTTGATAAACGGTTTCCCACTGAAGGTTTCTAAATGCTGTTTTAAAAGGGCATATATTCATGTTATTTGAATATTCTGTTGCACTTGAAACAGTAGTTATATATCATTCAGCACTGAATTTCTTGTTAAGCTACATAAATGCGTGGATACATCATTTCGATTATTTTTACCTAATATACATAGCTGGCCTGCGCTCCAAATCTCGCAAAATTTAGCATTAAGATTCAGTATTGTAAAAATCAAGAACATTTGACACAAAATCAAAAATAAAGGTTTCGAAAAGTTCAATCAAAATAATATCAAACTATGAACATTTCAATCTAAATCAAAATTTTTACCAAGTAGGGAAAATTCAATTTAAATTAAATTAAACTAGGAAATTTCTTACAAAATTCGTGAGATTCAGACTCAAATTACGCTCATCTTTGAAAACTGACGTAAAATACCAAGAAATGAATGTTCAAATAAGATTACTGCATTATATACCGATTTTCAATGCTAAATTCTTTTTTGAATGCAGCGTTGCCGCATGATTAATAGAGTAAACTCAATTTAGAGAAACAAAGATAGACATACTTAAAAGTAGGTCCCAATACATACAAACTTACATAAATTCATATGATTGAAAATAGGTTAGAACTTTTAAAAGAATTTCCTGATTATAAAATCAAATACAATACAAATTCGTACCAAAAATATTTATTCTAATTTTTTGACATTTCTCAGAAGAACAAGAACGTTTATCAATATTTTATTTCAACTTTTTGTTGTTGCCTTGCTGAATGACGAAATTAGGGTTACGTCGACACGAACAGTGAGATACATTAAATTGTTTCTTTCTTCACTAGTCTTAAAACTGAATACACACACACACACACACGCGCGCGTGCGCGCGCACCCCCACATACACACACACACATACAAAAATATATATATATATATATATATATATATATATATATATATATATATATCAGTGCCAATAGTAAATAAATTATTTCAGCAATTTTAGTCAATTTTCTACAAGTACTGTATTGAATACAAATAATGAATACACTCACAGTATACGTTTTAAAAGGTCATTTTGTTTGATTTTTAAAGATATCTGTCATTTAGGATTTCATATGAACACTGGTTCCAGCAATTATTTTGCCTTTTATTCACAATCATTGAATTTATATTTTTGGTTAAAGTTGTAAGCAACGGCTAGTATTATTCAACCTGTTGACTGCACTTTGATTACGCTGACTCTGTCTCTGTAGAGGAGGAAGTCCACCCAAAAAGTATTATTCTGTGTATGACATAGGTGACTTAGGTAAGGTATGTGCGTATGTGTGGTAACATTTTTCGAAATAATATTATTAGCTTATCTCTAAGATTTAGCAACCTCTACTGAAGCCAGTGTAAGGCGAATTATTTTCGCCTGGTCAAATCCATGAAGAGAGGTTGTGGAATATACAACATTCTCCCATGGGAGGAAGTCTCTAAAACGAGTTGGCATTCTTTGTGTTCTGTGAAGTCATTGAAGTGAATTGCCAGGAACGTTTTGGGGTTCTTTCTCGGTTTCCCTTGAGGTTGATTTCATCAGCCAGCGTTTCGGATTCCTTCTACGAATAACTTGTTCACCTTCCGAATTACCTGTGGGAGGGTGCGTTCTTTTCTGTGCTTCCACGACCTCATATCCACGAGAGAGTTCAGAGCTTAACATTTCTCCGCAGTCTTTTGGGATAGACCATGATTTCCAAGTTTCAAGGATCACACAAAAATCTGTGGGTTCTGATTCGTCCTCTGCCGGTTCCACGTCTTATAGCGAGAGTTTAATTCTAGGTCACAAATGCGTAGATACCAGGAGGTTTATGTCGAGGAGTTCAAGTTGGTCTGAAGGCGATTCTTGTTTGTTTTTGCGTGCGTGCGTGCGTGCGTGCGTGACGTTTTATAAAGTGGCATGATGTGGGTGCATTCGATTCTGTGGGGGTGGGAGAGTGCCAGTCAGAGGATTCCTTTGTCTGTTTTGGCGCGAAACCCACACATAAAGCTTGTCCGTGAGGTTTTCTACGCGAACGGAAGAAGACGAGGAAAGGCAAGATCCCTTGACAGTCAACAGGAGAGGGCAGTCAACAGAAGAAAACAGTCAATGGAACTCGGAGAAGGCGACGGACAGAAATAGGCGGCTGCAAAGCAAGGAGTTGGGACCTGTGGACCCAGAGACCGGGTCAGCCAACGCGAAAGGATGAGTCAGCGTTCCTGGTAGCTGTGTGGAAATTTCGAGTAAATGCTCGTGACGGACACAGAAGCACAGAATGCTAGGAAAGTGTCAAAAACCTCTCCTTTTTGCGCTTGGAGCTAACCCAAGTTCGTTCTTGTTTGTTCTTTTTTTCCACCGTCTCAGTTGTCTATGTTGTGTCTTGTGCGTTTGTAAAGCAATGTGAAATGTCCCTGGCCGGAGATGAGGGAAACCACTAGATAATTGGATGGCCATGAACTTGTTTAGGGAGATTGGGATAGTGGGGACCGGCCAGCGAGTATATTGTCACAATGAGTATAACTCCCAGTTTTGAGAGACAGAAAATTAAATACGTGTAACTGACACTTCTCTTCGGAAACGAGTTGAACCTTTCATGCGGAGTCATGTTCTTAGGTGAAAGTAGCAGCGTCCTGATTTCGTCTCAGGTTTCCTAATGTACTTGTTCTCAATGTTTTAATGATATTTCCTTATTGGCAGCTCTCTTCTGTATGATACTGTTGTATTTCTCACGCTGGCCGTTACCCTACTGGTTAAATAGGATAGCCCTGCCTACGGCCATTCCTTTATTCTACAAGGAATCGGTGCATGCATTTAGACATAAAAGAATTACTGTCAGTGTGAGTATAAGATGTTAATCTAAAAATGGCAAAGGGTAAGCAAAGCGCCTGTATAATTGTTGTGGAGGATACAGCGGGACAGGGTATCGCGAAGGGAACAGCAAATACTTGTCAATGATTGTTTACGCATTAATTGCATCATTTCGACGGCAGCGATCTTTAAAGCCTAGTGCAATTTTCTCAAACAGCAGAATAACTTTTAATACCTTCCAGTTTAAAGTCAATTGATTCTTGGCTTGTTCTCTACACGTTCTTTACAAGAGTCCATCGTACTTTCTTTGATTTAGGACTTGGTTATCGCTAGCATTCGTTCTGGGTGGTTATAATTGTCCTTTAAAACTTGGTCTTAGTCGACGTTTCCCGGGTTTTACAGTACTGAGTTGATTGCTTCGCATCTGAAGTGCCACATTAAAGGAATACCGATCGGGCCAAACAATTTTGTGCATGAATGTCGATTTATGCACGGTCCCCATTATAAAATGGCTTTGGTTGGAGGTCAGATATATACCGTCTTTACAAGAGTTTATAATCTATTTTACTGAAGAGGGAAGGTTTCGAATTTTTTTTATAAGTGAACCAGACGTGTAACACCGAGATGGCATAATTGTCTATGAGGTTTTCTAAGTTCTTCTTTACCGGCGGCTAAATTGCGCACGCAAGAAAGAACATCTACGGCAGCGTTCTCACTGCCAGGGAGGTACGTTACATCAAAAGAATAAGACGAAAGTTTTATTCAACGCTTTTCTATTTTCACGTATATAATTTTACCAGTAGCTTTCGGATTAAACGTAAACGAGATTGACTTCTAGGCTGGGATTAATTTGAAGTGTGTCCGTTTAATTAATGACGCCATTTTCATTGGGATTCTATGATAGTGTAAGCCTCGTTTTCTTTTTAAGAATGCTTTAATTCAGATTTTTTTGAAAAATAGTCCTCCTATTTAGCCCAAGAGAGGTGGTTATGACGCATATGGAATGACTTGGTGTGGTAATGGCAGTCTTTCCAATGTTTTTTTTTTTCATTTTCTTCTTGAAAGGGTTTCACTGCTGCAAGATATGAAAAAAATTACATGGGCGTTGTTAAGGAGAGAATGACGGAATCCAGTAGGGATAATGGGCGAATATTCCCAAGGAGCAGTGTAGGGCGGATATATTGTTTGGCACTGGCAGAATCAATAATGAGTTTAGACATTCCTGGTAAAGTTTGATGTTACCTTTACTTATGATATAACTTAGTAGTTTTATTCTTTTGCGCCTAAGATAACATTTTATCCTGTTTTTGTGTCCGATTATACCGTTTTACAACAGCTATAAATCGCTCGAGATTTTTGTCGTGATCAAATCGATCCATTCTGTATACAGTTATATTATCTATGTACACATAAGTGCTTTGCAGGTTTTCTTTCGAGATTAATTGGTCGATTATGCATTGGAAACTGTCCACTCCATTTGTTACCTCGAATAGAATTCAACGGATTTGGTAGAGTTGGACTTCTGCCTTGAAAGCGGTGTAAGGTTTGTCTCTAGGCTTGATCGCAAACGGATGGTAAACACTTCTAAGATCCAACGTGCTATATATGCTGTTTCTAGTTTTTTTTTTACCACATTGTCTATTTGGAGCAGCCGATATGCATCCAGTAATGTAAATCTGTTAGTTGTTTATAACGAATCGGCAAGTGCGGTAGAATATGTTAGTTGTCTATAACGATTCGGCAAGAGCGGTAGAATCTGTTAGTTGTTTATAATGATTCGGCAAGAGCGGTAGAATCTGTTAGTTGCCTGAAACGATTCGGCAAGAGCGGTAGAATCTGATAGATGTCTATAACGATTCGGCAAGAGCGGTAGAATCTGTTAGTTGTTTATAATGATTCGGCAAGAGCGGTAGAATCTGTTAGTTGTCTATAACGATTCGGCAAGAGCTGTAGAATCTGTTAGTTATTTATAACGATTCGGCAAGATCTGTAAAATCTGTTAGTTGTTTATAACGATTCTGCAAGAGCTGTAGAATCTGTTAGTTGCCTGAAACGATTCGGCAAGAGCTGTAGAATCTGTTAGTTGTTTATAACGATTCGGCAAGAGCGGTAGAATCTGTTAGTTGTCTATAACGATTCGGCAAGAGCGGTTGAATCTGTTAGTTGTCTAAAACGATTCGGCAAGAGCTGTAGAATCTGTTATTTTTTTAAAACGATTCGGCAAGAGCTATAGAATCTGTTTGTTGTCTATAACGATTCGGCAAGAGTGGTAGAATCGGTTAGTTGTCTATAACGATTCGGCAAAAGCGGTAGAATCTGTTAGTTGTCTATAACGATTCGGCAAGAGCGGTAGAATCTATTAGTTGTCTATTACAATTCGTCAAAGGTTGTAGAATACAGCAACTGCATCTCCGCCGAGGACTAAGACCCTGCCTTTCGAATGTTATGAGTATGTAAATGAACAATCTGATCGTGAGGCTCCAGCTTTGGGAAATGTGAAGTACCCTTTATTGCCATTGCTTCCAGGTCCACTTTGACCCGGAATGGTAGTACCGGATAGGTTCTTATGTATAGGTCAAATAAAATTGTTAGACAATTAAAGTGTGAGCAAACAACTGATATATACTCTATCAAATTATTAGAAATAGAACTAGTTGATTATTTAACTACATGTAAACAATTAACTGTCGTTTAATTGAATTACTAGTGACACATAGCGATACTGAGAACAATTTAACCGTGTACAAACAAATGAGTAATGTTGATTAGAATTATATATATATATATATATATATATATATATATATATATATATATAGTAATATTATACATGAAACTTTTTAAGTGTGCCTAGATTCAAATATTGGTATGGCATAGCAATACTTGGAACCATTAGACTATACAAATTAATGAATAGTGTCGAATTAAGTTATTAGTGATAAATGGCAATGCTTGTAACTAATTACTGTCTGCAAACAAATTCTTAATATTAAATAGAATGTTACTGCTAGATTGCAATAATTGCAACCATTTGATTGTGTAGAAAAAATGACGATACTCGTGTGCAAGTAAATTAGTTCGCACTCATTTAAAAATGAAATTACCTTCAAACAATTCAGTTACAGATCATATATGTATATCCATATAAATATGTTCAAACAAATAAATGATGTAAAATTGTTTCTTTTTTATTGCAAAACTTGAAACCATTTAACTATGCACAAACAAATAATTAATATTAGATAAAATTACTTGTGTTAGAAATGCTTGGAAACCTTTAAACATACGGAAAACGTGAGCTCAGGTTCGTTTAAGAATATCATTAGCAGAATGTGTTTACAGATCATATATTTATATATATATGTATAAATAGGTTTTCGCATTAAATAACCTAAAATGGTTTATATGCCATAAAACCCAACCAAATCAAAGCAAACAATTACCATCTGCTTTTTTCTATTTTTAGAAAACCAGTGCTCGCTATGAAAAGTGATTTTCTGCTATAATTTCTTCTTTTAGCATATGTGCAATGTCTTCTTTTAGGATATGCGCAATGTCTGAGGAAATTCTTACCTTCCGTGGAGTTTTTTCTGGGTTTTAAAGCCACTGGTCTACAGTCTTGCGTAAGGTTGATAAGACGGGTTGGGTACACATTTACGTTGCTGTTAGACAGCAGATATTGAAGTTGGGTAAGGGCCACCAAAAGGTATCGCTACCAATGAGTACTAACGCAATTAGTCGATACCTAAAATTAGGTTACAGCATAGATTTTTAATGAGGAGGCGTCAAATTACTTTGTATGAGATACTTTTTACTTGTAAGTCCACTACACAATATCCCAGAAATTGTATTAAAAAATCAGAATTAGACATTGCCACATTGTTTAGGAATGGGTTAGTTTTTCATTGGTTAATTTTTTTTTTTTTGCAATTCTTAGTGCTTGTCCAATCATTCAATACCTTTACAGATTTTTCATTAGCCTTGATATCGATGATAGTTGTGGGTTGGCAGCCGAGTGTAGCCCATGACGTTTAAGACACAGCTTTTGTCCAACAATCTTTGGACCAGTGTCCTAGTTTGCTCCGTATGAAGCTTATGCCCTTCTAAACGGGGCACAATGATATTGCGCGTGTCTTGTTTATGCAGTAAAAATATGTATGTGAGCTATAAATCTGAGAGTGTTTCTTACGAAGTGGTAGATGTAAAAATAGGCGGAGAGAACTCTAACTTTATTACAGCAATATTGTTATGTTCAGCATTTTCTCTGCTACATCTAATCATCTTGTAAGTTCGTGGGATTTCTGCAATGTAAAGTAGTTTTCGAGTATTCTTTGGCAGATATCTGTGGATCGTAGCTCTTTTAAAAAGGCATCTTTTATTGCTTCAGCTCGACATAGTTCCGCAGATACCGAAGAAAATTAACAGTCCATACTTAGTTTAATTAAGGTTTGATAAAACCCATCAATGGATTTTGAGGGCAGTTGTTTCCTTGGATCTAATAAGTATCTCGAGATCATTTCATTTCTCTTTACATGCAAATTCTGTCCAGTATTGTTCATGATTTTCATAGGAAGATGAATCAGAGAAATACTTGTTGATTGGTTGTTTGGTTGGTTGGTTGAGTTTTATGGCAAATCCCCCTTTGTAGGTTATTTAATGCCAAATTCATTTTTATACAAATTATCAATTCTATTTAAAACATTTCAGTTATCCATGAGTACACAGTTTAATTGTCAAAAAAATTTCTATTTAGAGCTATTCAGTTTAGTCAAAGAGTTCTAATTCAAACCAATTCTGTTTGGTAAAGTATAGTTTTTGTCCACACACAGTTAAATGTCAAAACTGTTCTGTTTCAAACAATCTAGTTTCGCATAAGTACGCAGTTTACATGTCAAAACAGTTCTATTTCAATCAATTCAGTATAACATAAGTAGGTATTTTAGTTCTATTTGACCCATAGATTGGACCCGATCAAGTGCTCCCACTCCAGGCCAGATTGGACCCGGGACCGATCGCAATGAAGGGGGGCGCCACATTCCTTAAAGTTCCAGCATTACTGGAACCTCACCATCAGATTGTTTAGTATCATATCTGAGACACTCGTTACGGGCGGGTGTCTTACACCTTTACAGATATGCAGTCGGTGTATTCTACAGTCACAGACGAATGGGCAAAACACTTGTTGATTTGTACGGAGACGTATTTGGTGAGATAGTGCTGCTTATTATCCTTTTAGTCGCAGTACATACTCAAGAAATTTAAGAAAGTTATTATTCAGCGACGTCATTCAATTCCGGTGTCATATACGTTGGGGTCTATAGTCAGTTTTTGTGGCTAAGTAAATTCGCTATTATCAAAATACTAAGGAACAGATAGTTTGATAAATTGTAGTAATAATGACCTTAAAAATATAATTAGCATCTCTCAAAGCTTTGTCAAACTCTTTATTTGCAAGTCAGTACATTTCCAACTGAGCATATACAGAAAAATTTTATTGGGGTGTAGGAAAGAGTAGTTGTCTGCAAATGAATTATCTTTCTTACGTTGTTTTCTAGCAATCATCATCACTCTCATACACTCAGTATTTAATCATTTTACTTTATCTCTTTTACACCGTAAGCACCAAAAGATGACGGGAAAATTTTTTCGAAAATCTGTTATTTGTAGTGAAAATCTTCAGTTATAGCTGATCTCGTGTGAAGGGTGAAAATTACAGAAAGTTTTTTTGAGTTTCAATTAAAAGAGACAAAAATAACAACTTGGTTGAAAAAAAAAACCAGTATAAATACTTTGCTCAATTTATCCAGTTAACAGACTCAATAGCCTATGCAAGGAACAAACAATAAATTTGAAGTTTGGAAAACAATCATCCTTTTGCCCTTTCAAATGCAGACTAAATAAAATTACTTTTAGTGAAATTTGACTGGATGCCTGGAGATTGGCAGTTTTAAGGTCTGAGAAACGCCCAGGAACATGAAAGACATAAAGAATATGAAGAATTCATAATTCCAATAAAATTGTTAGAATTCGGGAAATTTATAATGTTATAATTTTTTTCAAGCATAATTTGCATCGTTTGATCCCTCATTACGAAGATACGCTCTTTTAAAACTAAACTATTTAACCTCAAGTTTTTCATCAAACTTTTCTCAGATATACTTTGACAGATTGGTAATATTGGAATATAGAAATACTTTAGAATTACGAGACTAAACACAGACTTATAAACAAATAGATAGATAAATAAATAAATACGGGCAAGATTTCTGATCTAATAGCTCGAAGTAGACAACGACCGAAACTTCGCAATAAAAATAAGAAAAGTGAAGAAATTATTTCCCATGTAATAGACATGTGATGCAATTGATCAAAAGAAATTTTTGATTTGCGTTTAACAATCTCCTCTGCCACAAGCACTTGGTGACACAAGGTCAGTTTTTCTACGTATTTTATTAGTTGCTTTACCAGTGTTAAAGAACACAATCTACTCTATTGTTTACCCACAGCTGATGGAGAATACTTTGATTCATCCCTTTCAGAGGTGCGTAAGCACTATTTGATAAAAAATAGCCTCGTTCCGAGCTTTAACTCGGATAGATAACCGTTACGCCTCAAGCACTTTTTAAAAATTATACGATATCAAGTCAGAATTGAACTCGCTAACACGTGTTTGCTAGCTTGGTGTGCTAAGTACTGCAACATGCAAGGCACCCGGTTTGTTTATAAGAAAACTTAAATGTTTTTTTCTTTGCACTTCAAATTTATATATACCTGACAGCTACGTGATTCAAATCATACAAAGTACACAATAAAAGTCAGTTAAATTGAAATAATAATTGAACTCCTAATCTTGACTTACGTTTGTAAAAATTTTCATCAACTTGCGAGAGAGACCTTATAAATATACTGAGTCATCTAAAATCAATAAAACTGGTAGGTGAATTTATTGGTTGATTAATTGATTTCAGCGGCATCTCAAACAGTCTAGAATGATATTATGCCTAGGGGTTATAGAATTACTTTCATTGTACATTTCTTTATATTTACATGTTTTCTTAATAGATTTTACACGCATTTATTTATCAAGAATTCTTATTTGATACAAATAAATTGTTCACAGTTATATGGTCTCAAACATTTTCATCTAATACTGAAAATTATATGGTTTCAAGCAGTTATTAATATTTAATAATATTCATTCATCTTCACACAAGTATATGGTTTCAAGTAACTAACGATTATCCTTATAAAACAATTATACCTTCAAGTAACAATATTTAATACAAATAACTTACCTTTATGTACTGTCAGAATTGGCCTAATGAGTAGAGAGTTCGCCAATCGTCCATGGAGATTGGGGTTCAGTCCCGGGTTGAATCATACTAAAGACTCAAAAATCGTACTTGATGCCACCTTGCTTAAAATTCAAGGTAAGGATCAAGGGTAATATGGAGCAATCCAGCGAATGAAGTAGTGTCCTCCCCTTCACCTTCGTGTGGTAGCTATTGAAAAGGGAGCCTTCAGGTCACCCTCGATTAAGGTTGTCATCTTTACTTTTTATTCCTATCAATCATTTTAGACAGATTTGTTTGAACATGATAATGAGCCAAATAGTGTTTACCACTCTAGGTCAGTGGGGAGCCAAAAGTAATGACAATGAATGAGTATTCCATTCGCTCCAAATCTTCAGAACGGAAGCGTCACTACCTTATAGAGTTTAGTGTCATACATCAGATAATTATTGCAGGGGGATTTACACTTTGGCAGTAAATATAGTCAGAAAGGGTGAAGATCTTCTTGAAATTTGAATGAGTTCAATTTGAATTCAAATCATTCGATCAGTTCAAAACAATTTATCGAAACGTTTAATTCTTTTAAACAAAAATGGTTCACATATTTTTCTTAATATAAAAAAAAGTCTCAATATCTTAATTTTAGATAATTTAGTATTTACCAAATTATTAATTCTTTACTAGTTATTCTTTTCATTTATTTATTTATTTTTTTGCTTTTCATTGCAATGCTCAGTTCGTACAACATTCTATGATCGTCAAATATGCATTATGGATAGAAAATAACGATGTAGCCCCTCTTGAAATATGAACTGACATTGCATATCCTTACAAACTTGTTGGACATGCAAAATACCGGAGGTTAAAAAAGTAACAATAAAGATGAACACACACACACACCATATATATATATATATATATATATATATATATATATATATATATATATAAACGTTAATAACTAAAAAGTTTTGAATAAGAAATTTTGAAACTTGAGATTATGCTTAAATTAAGTTGCCAAAAGTGATTTTAAGTGGAACACATGCATTTGAAACAGAGCCAGATGTTTACTTTGTCTGATTCTTTAAAGAAATTATGTATATGGAAACTGGGATACAATAACTTGGTAAAAAACTTCTGCATATTATCAATTTCAGGGCGGAAATATCTTGAAATCGACATCTGAAGATTTTTTTCAGTGTTCTTTGCGCAAAACTTGCACAAGAATTATGCTGACAAACGTTAGATGGAAGCTCGATTGTACATCTTTCAAATAGGAAAGTAAGTAGAGGAATATATTTTCCCCAAAACACGTGTATTGCTATCGGCGCGGCTGATGGGGGATCTGAAACGATGGCGCCAGATACAGTGATGCAGTTTCTTTGTGATCGTAAAGTCTCTACAAAAATCGTGTGTCCAAACGCACTACTCATTGACGACAGGTGCATTTTCATTCCAGCTTTTTCGGTATCTCTCCGTCTCTTTTCTCTCTCTCTCTCTATCTCTTTCTCTCTCTCTCGCTTGTTTATTATCTCTCATCTCTCTGTTGTAGTAATCCAGGTTAATTCCTGTTGTCTGGGTGTGGGTGAAATAGATGTTGGTTGTTGTCATTGGTATTTTTGACTAATTTCTGACAACACATAAATGAAGAGAAAAAGAAAGGCAGAAGGAGGTCGAGACAAGTAAAGATAGACAGATAGACACACATAAAAACACCGGAGAAGAGAGAGAGAGAGAGAGAGAGAGAGAGAAAGAGAGAAAAAGAGAGAGAGATAGAGAGAAGGAGGTGGGAGAAAAAGTATATAAGAGCAAAAAAAGAAAAATAAGGGAAAAGAGAGATAAAGAATAAGGGAAAGGTAAAAGATAAAGATAAAAAAATGAAGAGAGAGTAGAATTGCTTTAAAAAGATATAGAAAGAGTCAGATAGAGAAAATGAGAGTGAGAGAGTGGGCATAAATGGAAAAAATATTGAGAAAATTTGCCAGCGTATACTGGTTGGGAAACTAAAAGAGAAGGAATAAGAAATAGTAAAGAGAAGCATAAAGCAGAGAAAGGTGAGTTTGAGATAGATAGATAGATAGATAGATAGATAGATAGATAGATAGATAGATAGATAGATAGATAGAGTGTGTGTGGGGGGTGTGAGAGACGGAGAGAAAGAGAGAAGAGAGAAAGTGAGAGTGCATACTGAGTGAATAAGAGAGAACGAATAAGCGAAAGAAAACAGGGAAGCCTAAAGAAATGTATAGAAGTTATGAGCTAGAGTGTGAACGCGATCAATAGATAGATAGATAGATAGATTAAATGAAAGTAAATAGAGGAAAATAAGTTTATACCGATTTCGCAAATAAAACACCGAATAAGATAAATAGATTAATAGAGAGATAGAGACAGACAGACAGACAGACAGACAGAGAGAGAGAGAGAGAGAGAGAGAAATTAAATGAAATATATAGAGGGAAATAACTTTATACCTATTTTGCAAATAAGACAACGAATAAGAGAGGAAAACAGAAGCGTAAAGAGATGAAGAGAGAGAGAGACACACACACAGACAGACAGACAGACAGAGAAAGATTAAATGAAAGAAAATAGAGGGAAATAAGTTTAAACCGATTGCACAAAAAAGACAACGATTAACAGAGAAAAAGAGTATCATAAAGAGATGAAGTGTGTGTGTGTGTGTGTGAGTGTGTGTGTGTGTGTGTGTGAGAGAGAGAGAGAGAGAGAGAGAGAGAGAGAGAGAGAGAGAGAGAGAGAGAGAGCGGGGAGAGAGATTAAATGAAAGAAAATACAGGGAAAATAGTTTATAGCGATTTTGCAAAGAAGACAACGAATAAGAGAGAAAAAAAGGAAGCAGAGAGAGAGAGAGAGAGAGAGAGAGAGAGAGAGAGAGAGAGAGAGAGAGAGAGAGAGAGCAAATATTCAAAATGTAAAAAATAAAAAAGCGTAATAGTAGCATTCACCTGATACAAATCTATCAAATTTCCCAACACAGAGACGTGCAGATGGTAGAAAGTAATTTCCGAGACGAAAACAGAAGTGCATGTAGGCAAAAAATAAAATATATGCACACTCTAACTTACACAAAGATGCATATGCATGCACACACGTTCATTGATTGACAATCGAAAAAATTCGAACATACTTAGCATTGAATACAGATGCATACAAATATTCTTTCTATCATGTATGAATAGAGGTGCCCGTGGTGAAGTCGTTATCGTCGTAGGAAATGGACACGGCGACACGAGTTCAAATCCTGGACGAGACTGATTGCATTAGGCAACTAGTCTAGGAGAAGGAAAACTCTAAATTCAAACCTGTTAAACTCCGCTTAAAAATTGACCTTGTGTCATATCCTGCCCGAGCGGAGGGGTTGGTAAATAGTATCATGTATGAATAGACTGATAGAAATATACACTGGGTACACCTTTGATTCGTGTTCACTCTCTCTCTCTCTCTCCCCACAACTCTCTCTCTCTCTCTATATATATATATACATATATATATATATATATATACTAGTGTAACGTCATAGCCTCTACTACTTGTCCTTCCTACCCTACTACTCGGTTGCCCAGTCGGATGGGACTGAAGTATACATCGACTGCACCTCTGCAAAGGGATAAGACTCCCCCAATGAATGTCCTAGATATGACACTAAGCAAGTGGATGGCGGGGTTCCAATAATGCTTGAGTTTTGGGGAATCCGGAATACTCCTTCATTGCTATCGCTCCCAGGTCTACTCTGGTCCGAAATAGTAGCACCAGATAGGGTCCTATCTATCGGTCAAATGGAACTAAACTGAGGACTTATGCTAGTCTGAATTACTTCAAAGAGAACTGTTTTATATTTATACAACGTGCTTATGCTAAATTGAATTATTTGAAATAGATCTGTTTTTGAAATCAAAACTGTACTTACGCTAAATTGAATTGCTTGAAATCTTGACATTTAACAATGTGTAAACAAAAATTATACTAAACTGAATTGTTTGAAATCGAACTTTTTGACAAAACGGAATAGCTTGAAATAGTAATGTTTTTGACAACTAAAGTGTGTACTTATGCTAAACTGAATTGTTTGAAATAGAACTGTTCATTTGCATGAAAATTGATTTGGCACTAAATAACCTACAAAGGTTGATATTCCATAAAACACAACAAACAAACCAACCAACAAAGAAAAAATTATTCGGGAATCCGAAAGCTGATATATCAGGGATTTGAAGAAGCATGATTTTCAGGTGACAAATCAAAATTCATCGCTATTAAAGCTATCGTCGGTTGCATATGTGAACTGGTTAGATGACAATAGGTAGTCACGTGGGATCTTAAAGATTTGATTATATTCGAAAAGATTTAGATGCGTTTTTGTGTCTTTAAACATATGTGAAAGGCACCTACCGATTTGTCGAAGAGTTACATATTCTTTTACTTTTTCTTTTTTCTCTCTCTCACTCTCTTTCTTTCTCTCTCTCTATTTCTCTCTCTCTCTCTTTCTCAAAAACACACACACACACACACACACACACACTAATACTTTTTTTTCACTGCTTGCTACTTCTCTTTTCTCCCTCTTACTCATTTTCATTTACTTGGTCAACCATTATACGCTTGCAATTTTACTGAATTTTCTCTCATTTACACTCACTCTCTCACTCACTCATTCGCCCACTCACTCATTCACTCACTCATAAACTTTTAATTTCTCACTTCCACTCTCTCACTCTGGCTCTTTCTTTATCTTTTTTAACCAATCCTACTCTCCTTTCATTTTTTATTCTTCCCTTTTGTTTCTCGGTTATTCTTTATCTCTTTCTTCCTCATTTTTCTCTATTTTCTCACATTTACTCCCTCCTTCTCTCTCTCTCTCTCTCTCTCTCTCTCTCTTCCTCTGTATATGTATGTGTGTCTGTTTACCTTTACTTCTCTTGACCACCTTCTGCCTTCCAATAAACGTCGGTTTGAAACACGTTGAACTGGACACACTGGTAAAATGAAAACAACAACATGAAAACCAAACTATAAATGCATGTTTATTATACATATAAATGGATGAAAATGTCGAACACCCAATGAATCTACGCCTTATCGGCGAGGCTTTGAATACGCTCACTCTTGTCTAGCCGAGGGGTAAGATCCACCCCCAAGTTTTGTACTGTGTATAACACAAAACTGCAACTAATGATGCGGCTCCGATTCCTGAGATTTTGGTAGTGTGCAATACTCCTTCATTGCAACAACTCCCAGGCTCACTCAGACGTTTAGTAGGAGTGCCTTTTAGAATTCCCTCATTAGATCTGTTTAATCGATTGGACTGTGAGAAAAAAAATCTTAACTAAAAACCATATAAAGATGTAAATATAAACATACAGCGATCGCGATTCCCTAACCTCAAGATATAAAGTAACCCTAGACGGTTTAGCATGCCATCAAAATCAGTCAATTATTCATTCAACCGATGAATTAATTTACTAACTCATCCAGGGAATAGTCGAATCTGTTTGGTGTGGTTTTGTTTAATGGGAAATTCGTCATCGTAGATTATTTAATTCCAAATCAATCCTTGTATAAGTACAGTAGTTGTACAATTTAATCTATAGCTGGGGAATTAGGATTTCCCGATTTGTTACGAGGGTATCGGCCCAAAAGTAAATGCAATAATGTGACTAGTGTTCGAATTCGCTCACTACGATATCAGAGTCTAGTACTTTAGCCACCAAATCACGGGACTCCCCCAGTCAAATCACTTGATATATTTTAGTCTTGATGTTATAAATATTTGCCGGCACTAACGAAGTTAAAACACAGTATTCGTTAATTTTTCTGTACTAGCAAAACAACAAAAATACGTTTGTTATTTTCTTGTTTCCATTATGAATATATTGTGCTAAAGAATTGAAAAGGTCCTTGCATATCAATCTTAAATTCATGTTTGTTTGTTTTATTTTGTTTTGTTTTGTTTCATATTTGGTAGTTTTGATTTACAGCATATCAACATATTCGGGTCATGTAATGCCGAATTAAGTCATTTTGATAAAAACTTGGTTTTAGATTGGTTTTATGGCATATCAACCATTATAAGTTATTTTATGGCCTACCAACCATTATCGGTTATATAAACACTTCTATTTCAAACAATTCAGTTTAGCATAAGTACACAGTTTAGATACCGAAACAGTTCTATTTCAAACAATTCAGTTTAGAATAAGTACACAGTTTAGTTCTATTTGACTGATAGATAGGATCCTATCAAGTGCTACCACTCCGGGCCAGAGTAGGCTTGAGAGCAATGGCAATAAAAGAGTACTGTACATTCCCCAAAGCTCCAGCATTACTGGAGCCTCACCATCGTATTGTTTGGTGTCATATCCAGGACAATAATTAGGGGAGTCTTACCCCGCTGCAGAGATGCCGTCGGTGTATTCTGCAGCCCCAGCCGACTAGGCCATTCATATTCGGAAAATATCTTGCAGAACGTTAGTTATATTACAGTATATATTGCTTTCTCGGAGAGTAGTCGTTATGAATTCTTAATTGACAATACCGAAAGGAATAATATTGTGACCAGCTTTGATCGATGGAGATAGTCATGTTTGAGAACATTTGAAATTAGAAATGTTTCAATATTTTCCTTTAAAATGTAATAACATGACAACATACTACACAGGGAAATAATCTACTCTCGTATATCGACATGCTTCAAAATGGTAGTAAAATCACTCTATTTTTATGTGAGTGGAAACATGCATAGAATTATTAACTCCCCCATGAATCTTTTCTGATGACCAAGTTTTGATTATAGACACATGTTATTGGAGTTACGTGTATCTATCTATCTATCTATCTATGTGTTTGTATGTGAGCGAATTTGAGTGAATGTGTGTGTGCATGTGTGTGTGTTTGTGTGTGTGCGCGTGCGCGTGTGTGTGTGTGTGTGTGCGTGTGTGTGTGTGTGTATTTGTGCTGGAAATATTTTAGACATGTTTCATTAAATACGGCAGAGAATAATTTTTTCTTAATCACTTTCTTTTTTATTAAGTTTTCCTGTCTGGAACAAACGTAACAAAAAACAGTATTGACAACTCTACTGTGTCATATTTATGTAAACATGTCTAATGGTCACACGCACACACACACACACACACACACACACACACATATATATATATATATATATATATGTGTGTGTGTGTGTGTGTGTGTGTGTGTTTAAAAAAAACTATCCACACGAGGAGGATGTGACACAAGGTTAATTCTAAAGCGGATATAATCACGTTTGAATTCTGTGTTTTCCTTCACCTAGACCAGTTGCCTCAGCAAAGTTAAAGAGTTAAGTCTTTCTAACTATTTACCCATGGCTGAAGGGAGCATAGTTGGAATCATACCTTTCTCAGGGGTATTAGCGCCATATGAAAATGCAAAAGGTTTCGTCCAGTATTTAAACTCGATTCATTGTATCTATTTCCTACTGTGGTAACTATTACGCTACCAGCACACACACACACACACACACACACACACACACACATATATATATATATATATATGAGTGATATTTGGTGACGTATGATTCCATGTTCTACGATAATGTAAATGTTATACGTATACGCTCTACCCAGAATGAAAGTGTATTATCTGTTTCAACAGAAATCGATATAAAACATTCAAAAAAATTAAAAAATGTATACATGATACATCGTATAATCTATGCATTTATAGATCATCTTAAAAGTATCGTCTCTTGAAACTTCAGTTCTTGATTTTGGGGGAATGTGGGCTGTCTTCTCTACTTTCATTACTCCCAGGTCCGCAATTACCAGCATTATCATCTGATTTTGTCTCATCTATGTATCAGGTTGAGCATTTTGAAATTATCATTATTGTAATATGATTTTGAACCTCATTAATACATTAGCCCTTAAAACAATGAAATTATAAGCAAGTGTTCATCTTTTAAACCAACGGAAATAGATTTAATTGCGTACAAATTAATATTAGACTGGAATACTTGGAACTATATAGTATATATATTTAGTTTTAGATTAGAAAAATTATGGTACAGTTTCTTATGATGTTCTATCATATCTAAAAACAGATTTAATCTGTCTTAGAGAATAAAACACAAGTGTGTCATCGTTAAAATAAAACAAACCTTTCTCTCCATGCTACCATAAAATAGCGGATCTGAATAGCAGCAAGAGAACAGTAGAAGCTCGATATTCAATGAAAACAGGCTTAATGAATTTTACTGATATGCCAACTGCTAAATAAGATATCAGTTTCGAATTTCACGACGATAATTAAGCTTTATTCTCGAAGGACTTCAAGAATAATACACAAGTAAGCATTTAGAAAAATACTAAAACATTTATATACAATGTATACCAATACAATTAATTCACGTACGGAAGCATGTTTGTGAGTTTGTTTGTTTTTTTTTGTTTGCATACTTTATTAATAATATTCGGCATTAACATTTAATCCCACATCCAAAAGGCTCTTTGCTTCAATGTTAAGATACATTTTGTTCAAAATCTCGATTCGTTAATCTTTTAGACACAGGAGGATACGTAACAGTTGAACCTGCTTATCACCCACCTCTATTTATGGATCAAATGGTACCATTACTTTCTTTCGACAAGGAAGGCTTTGGTATTAAATAACCCTCAAAATTGATATACCATTAAACAAAAACACAAAAACAAAATTAAAAACATGCTAAACTAACCCTCTACTTAATGTACACGGCGATTGAAAAGTATCTCCCGATTTCCTATGATTTTATATTCATTTCTTATAAAAATCAAATTAAAAAGATAATAACAATTTTAAAATTGGAACATACTTTCTAATCCCCTTGTATTGTGAGCCACTGATTACTATTAATTAGGTTACTTACCTAAAACCATATAATCGCTTTAAAAATATTTTGCCATTAAATATCTCAAAGGTTGGCATTCCTTAAAACCAAGCAACCAATATATGCTTTTTGTTATATCCTGTTTTATCTTTCGGTGACATTAAATTTTGCACACTTCAAATAAAATTTTATGGAGTATGTTTCGTATTTCATACGTTTAACATAACCGAATTATTTACTTAGATATTGTCCAAGGCAAAAGAGCGAGGAATGACATACTATCCTCCGAGCCTTCGGCTGATCCACTGGCAAACTCTGCAGGGCACCTCAAGTGGTATAATGGTTAGCAAGGTAGACTAGCAAAACTTTTTGCACGAGTGAGTTCGATTCTCACTGAGTGCTCCATTCATGTGGACTTGTGCTACATCTTAGCAAAAAGCTTAGTAAATTACCACTTGCTAACTCTGTTGTCGACCATCTTTTCTTTTTAAATTCTATGTCTCTATATGGTATACATAATATATGTCGTTAAATATTTCAAGGTTACAAAATCAAATTCTTTATCTAGAATAAGCGTAAAAACCCATGAAAACAATTTTTAAAAACACATCTTTTTAAGAAAACAAAAATAACGATTTCTCCAAACGCTTTCAGATACTTACGAGTATTCTCAAATACATTTAATCAATAAAATATCCCAAGCTGCTTCGCTATAAAAACACTCCTAATGTGTGCATTCTAAGTCTCATGCAACATCTTAATTTCCTCTAACAGAGTACTGCCTAGTGTGTATTTATTCAAACCCCCTGTTTCAAGAAGGATGCGAAAAAATTTCATTTTTAACTGTAGTACAGCTGATTTGAATTCAATGTGTTCTTTCTCCTACATCGTTTGCTATACCAAGGTTAAAGAATTGTCTGCCTACTATTTACCCATAGCTTGAGGGATAATATTTCCATTCATACCTTTCCCAATGGTCTTATCACTAAATCAAATGCAAACAGCCTGGCTCCGGATTTTAACCCGGTCATCGTGTCCCTATCTCATGATAATAACCGTTATTGCTAAGTGTCTTTTACACCTGAACTTAAAATCTCTTGCTTTCCAATTTATCTAACGTATAGGTTAACGTACTGGACTGCGGGATGATGAGAGCTGTCGGAGGAGTAAGGAAGTCAGTACACCAGAGTTGATTAGCCTAAGGGTTAGGGTTAGGGTTACTATGTTGAGGTTTTACGGGAGTTCAGGAAGAGATTCCGTCGGAAGAAGCTAGCACTCTTCGAATCAGGTGAGTGGCATTTTCACCAGGACAATGCAACAGTCCACAACTCTATCCTAGTCATAGTCTATCTGACCAAGATGGGCATCAATACAGTTCCTCAGCCTTCCTATAGACCAGACCTTGCTCCCTGTGACTTTTGGTTATTCCCTAAGCTCAGAGGCTGTCGTCATGAGACAATTGAGGAGGTGAAAAGGCTGTGACGAAGGTCATTGACACGCTCACACAAGAGAACTTCCATTGGGCCTTCCGGAAGTTGTTGGAACGGTACAACAAGTGCATCGAAGGAGACTAGAGTTTCTTGTGTGTACTATCAATAAAGTGCCCATGTGAAAAAAATCTGAAACTTATTTAATGATCCTCGTATGTATAAAAAAGATTTGGCATTAAACAACCTACAATTTTTTATATGCCATAAAACCATCATCATCATCATGTCGTGCCGCCAGCACGGATATCCTTGACCATCTCTCGCCTCTTTTCCCTATCGTTCATCGCCTCCGGCAGGTCTTCTGGGTTACATCCTGTGTCCTCACATAGCTGCTGTATGTAAGTTCGGGCAGGTCGTCCTGCTTTTGCTTGGCCATATGTGGGGGTCCATAGTAGTACGTCACTTACGAGCTCGTCTTTGCTTCTCCAGCAGAGTCCGGCGTGTCTGGCTCGTCTGACCTGTATAGTTTTCATGATGGGAGGCAGGTGGCCGTACAGTTGGCGTCTCGTGGGGTGTTGTCCCCAGGACTTGTTCAATATTGCTCTCAACATTCTTGTGTAGTTGCCGACAAGTTTCTTCTCCAGCCGTTTGGTTAGCGTCCATGTAGTGCATCCATATAGCAGTATCGATACAACCGCTGCCTGGAAGAAACTGCGCTTCATTTCATCTGTCAAGTCTGATTTCCATATTATCGAGAGCCTATCTATAGCCGTCCATGCTTTTTCAGCCTTGTGTCGATGTCGTTTTCTGTTGATGAGACGCTACTTCCTAGGTAGGTGAATTTGTCCACTAGACTCAGAGAGGCTCCGTCTAGAGTGGTAATGTTGCCCATTTGGTTGTAATACATATATTCAGTTTTGTGCGCATTTACATAGAGGCCAATGCCTGCTGCAGCTCGTTCCATACTATGCAGTAGTGTCTCTGCTTGATTAGGCGTATTCGCCAGTAACGCTAAGTCATCAGCGTAGTCGGCGTCTGTGATTGTTTTTGAGGGGTACCTTTTGCTTCTTTTCTTAGTCAGCTCGAAGCCATTTTCTCTGATTTTGTCGATCGAAGCTCTAAGCACGTAGTCTAGACAGATGATAAAGAGGTATGGGTCTAGCGTGTCTCCTTGTAGTACTCCTGCAACAATGTCGAAGTATTCCGTGTCTCCATCTGGTGAACGTACTTCCACTTTTGTGTTTTTGTAGAGGATCATTATTGCTGCTACGGTTTCTTTAGGTAGGCCGTATGCTAGTAGGATTAGTTCCATTTTCCCTTTGTGGATGGAGTCGAAGGCCTTGGTAAAGTCGACAAATAGTAATATCGCCTGAAGGTTTTTTGCCCGGACGCCTTCAAGGATTCTACGGATGATCAATATTTGTGAGGTTGTGGATCTATTTCTCCGGGAGCCATTTTGGTTTTTCCTAAGGATGTTGTCTATTTTGGGTTCTATGCGGTTTCGTTGTAGGGCATTGTAGATTTTGGCTGCTATGGATGTAAGTGTTATCGCTCAGTAGTTCTTGGCTAATCCGAGGTCGCCTTTTTTAGGGAAAGGAAGGATGCATCCCTTCATCCATCTTTCTATCCTATTTTGACTATAGACAGCGTTGCATTGCCGGAACAGTATATCGTCGAATTGTCTAGTCTTCCACACTTCTGGGGGGATCTCGTCTAGCCATGCAGCTTTCCTATTTTTGATTTTTTTACGAACCGAGTCGAGTTCTTCTTTGGTGAAAGGCCCTAGTTTAACGTCTAATTGCTTACTGATAATTCTGGTGATCGGTTCATCCGTTATTTTCGGTGGGCTTCCTAGAAGATTTTTGAAATGCTGTTCCCACAGTTTTACTCTTTCTTGGCTTGCAGCTTTCAATTTTGCTTTGGCTGTGCTCTTCCTTCTACTTACTTCGTTTATTGTTTGCCAGGCTATCCTGGATTGTCTATTTTCCACCGAGTCTCGAATCTTATCTATCTGATTTTGTATGTATTCTGCCTGTTCTTTTAGATATATTCCTGCTAATTGATATTGTGCTTTTTCTAGTTTTCGGGCATTTGTGTTTGTTGGGTTCTTCCGATAGCTTTTGGAGGTAGTTTTCACGAGTGCACGTTTTTCTCTAACCTCTGACGTTTCCCAAGGGACTCTATATTTAGTTCTAGGTTTTATTGGGATACACTTTGATGCCGCCTCTAGGTGTGCTTCAACAAAGTTTTCATATTCGTCATTTGGGGTAACTTTTTCTGTCTTCTCTTGTAGTGTTTCAAACCTGTTTCTTAATTCTAATGCATATTTGTCTCTAATGTCTCTGTTGTTAAGTAGGGCCCAGTCATAGTGCCTAGTTGTCACTGTTCGTGTGGCGTTTTTTCGTAAGCTTAGACGTATTTTGGCCGTGACTATTCGATGATCGGAGGACACACCCTCGAAAGTGGAGTATGCCTCGCAATTCATCGCACTATTTTTCCATTTTCTGTTTATAAAGAGGTAGTCTATCTGTGCTTTACTCTTGTTCGCGTATGTGTGGGTCCATAATTTTCCCTCCCTTTTTTGAAAGTTTGTATTGAGGCATGTTAATCTATTTTCTATCATGAAATCAATTAGATGTTGTCCATTCCTGTTTGACGTGTTGTGTAGGCTGCATTTGTTGTTTCTGTTTTTCCCGATTTGTGCATTCATATCTCCGCCAATGACTAGCAGGTTGTGTTTCGGAATGCTACGTACTAGGGAGGATAGCTCCTCGTAGAAGGTGACTAGTTCGGTTTCTTCGCTAACATTGGTAGGGCTGTAGCAGGAGATGATCGTTGCTTTGGGGTTGCCATTAAACGTTGCGGCCATCATCCTAGGTTGTATTCTTTCAATGCTATTAAGTGTTTTTAGCGCTCTTGGTCCTATAAGCATTCCCACCCCTCCTACCGATGCATTGACAGAGTTTTTCCATGCCGATACAGTCACCAGCATCCATCCATTGCCAGTTTCATGATATTTTATATCTTCGGTGTGAGTGTATCGATGTTCTTGTATACAGATTATGTCTATCTTATGTTCTACGGCTGATGCAGTTAGCTCTGGTAGTTGACCTATTCTATTTAGGGTTCTAACATTAAATGTCGCTATCTGTATTGTTTGTTTGCATTTTAGTAGTGTTTGTTTGAGCTCAGTAGCTGATTTTTCGAACACTGAGGCCAGGGCTCCAACCTCAGCAGGACGCGCCCCTTTTTTACCCGCGCGAAGAGCGATGCGATTTGTGAATGCGGTTTGAGTATGAGTCATGGTTATCTTTCGATGGCTGTTTTTATTCTCATCTATAGAAGCCACTCTTATAGATGAGCAGCAGTAGTTCCCCGATCGAACTGACAATCCTGAGCGTTAAGCCGCAAGACTCACACGTTCAGGAAATATTAGGCATAGCGAATTCGAACAACCTCACGCACACGATGCTGCTTCTCATGTGTACGTGAGAAAAAAAAAATAGAAATGAAAATAAAATAAATAAATAAATAAATCAATAAATAAAATAAAATAAAAATAAAGGTAGAAAATAAAAAAAAGTAAAAATAAAAATAAAAAAGTAAAGAATAATAGAAAATAGAAATAAAAATAAAAATAAATCCTTTTACCTTAAGTTTTTACTTAGTTAAAGTCCAGGACTGACGTATATTCAAAGAAATTTTGGGGTATATTTTATCTTGTCATCAGATACAGGCCCTACCAGGTTTTCATTTTATTTATTTTTAGTGGAGGTGGAATGCTAAATTTCTAAGTTTGGCGCGGTAAATTCAAACAATTCTTAAGTTGACTCGTGATAGTTGCACCTGGTAAAACAATTTAGTCGATTAGAAATAAATCAAGATTCTTAGATTAAAATATAACAAAAATTCACCAGCAGATTTTACAAGTCATATAAAATCCAGTGTTATTTTTAAAAAAAGAAAATTGTACTAACCTCTACCCAACGAGTCTTTCCTCACAATTGTTTATTTTTTTTTCCATATATCCACATATTTATGAAGCTTTTATGTCTTTCCTTATATTTATAATGCCACCCGATTCTAGAATGTTCCATTCCAAATATTTCTTTAGCGTTTGGTTCGGCCGTTTTTTTGGGGGGGGGATTAATTTGTGATAACTGGGAGTGTTTGCATTTGTCGGTACCAGAATCTATACTAATTTATGCTAAATTTCTAAGTTTGGTGCGGTAAATTCAAACAATTCTTAAGTTGACTCGTGATAGTTGCACCTGGTAAAACAATTTAGTCGATTAGAAATAAATCAAGATTCTTAGATTAAAATATAAGAAAAATTCGCCTGCAGATTTTACAAGTCATAGAAAATCCAGTGTTATTTTTAAAAAAGAAAATTGTACTAACCTCTCAGCTTGCATATATGCAGATGGTATGGATTGTAAATATTTGATTGGCTCAGTGATTTTACAGGCATATCAAACTGTCTGGGATATTTTATGATGAAAGTTTAGGGATTTACATATATTGTGCGTTTATATTTATTATTTTTTATGCGTTTCTTAAGATGTTTTTTACACAAAATTATGAGATATCAAGTATTCCCATAAAATACAAATAATTTGCACACCACTCTATTTATCTTACAGATGTGATCTTAACAAGTACTACCACCCCAGAAAAAATGAACCAGTGAATAATAGCAGAGAAAGTGTAATCCTTTCCACATAGCTCCAGACCTGGTGCCTTAATATCAATTAAGTACTATATGCCGGAAGGCCCATTTTTTAGTGGTCTTATCTCTGAGCAGAAAATACAGTCAGTGAAGCCATAGCCTAGCCGACAGAGTGGTTTAAATGTTTGATTCTATCTGATGGAAATGTAATACACACACACACACACACACATATATATATATATATATATATATATATATATATTTGATTGAATTCGATTGTCTACATATTTTTGGTTAATCCTTTCAAATTGCCGTATTGGTCTTATGATATTCGGCTGGAATTGGTTGATAAATCTTCCATAATTAGTTATTTCCCTAGTACTTTCTGCCCGACTTTGGGCCATCATCATGGGACGATGTATTTCAAAAGGGATGTAACTTTTGTAAGTATATTCCTACTTTGTAAGAAGGACAGCGTCTATACTGTTGTATTGTGTAGCGTTTACATTTCGAATCTGTTCTATAAATAACGTCAGTAGCTAAAGACATTTAAGTACATTAGCACTGGTTTTAAAATGAATTCTGATATGTTTGGGTTGTATGTTTCTAATATGTAGTGCCTCGAGAATCAGTAGTTTTTGCTTGTTATTTTGATCTTCTAATATTGCTTTTTTCGGTTAGAATTTTCCGTATTCTGTTGTTGGGCATGGATGTTTTTTAAATGCTGTACTATGGAAC